>BSBM01000031.1:1435000-1630000 GCA_027924585.1 Larix kaempferi | reverse complement strand
CTTGTTATGCTTTAGGATCCACTTGCTTTAGGATCTTTCTCAACAAAGTTAACGAGGCTATTAAGTGCATAAAGTAGTCAACAATCTTGTTTGACAAACTCAACTATTGGAGTTTCCCTTTGGGGATGATTTTATTTGGCAAGGTTTGGAAGTGCCAGAGAAGGATAGGGAAACGATCTTGCTTCCTTTTATTAGAGGAACCAAACTAATATTTCAACAAGATCAACTTTACAACCCAACTTTAATTCTTCTTCCAATACACCGAGAAGCATCCTTGGTGCATAAAAACTTGTAGTGTCAACCATGCAACACATGTAGGATAAATATTCTCTTTAGAGGTATGTGTGGTGATCTTGGACCATGGCGTTTAAGGACACATAGGTTCCAAGGACATATGAATTTCCTAAGGGGCTCATGGGCCATCACAACACCCTAAACCACTAGATAGGCCTTACATAGGGACTCTTTTCAGTGTCCAAGACATGGTTCAATGCCAAAATATAGTTGTTTGGGATACAAAATTTATCTCTATGATTCATGAGCCTTGTATCAGGCTTTGATCCACCACACATGCCATACAAGGGGAATATTTGGCATGATATCAAGATATGGTTCTCATTTCAAGGTTTTGCACACCAAGTATGATTCTCAAAACCCATGCCATGGTCCATGGTCAAAATATAGAGTATTAGGTCATGAAATTTTCCTTTATAGCTCGTGAGGGATGCATAAGGCCCTGAGCCATCACATAGGCCCTAGAGAGGGAATATTTACCCTACAAGTGGGATATGGTGGGAATTTTAAAATTTGTAACACCGTGTATGACTCTCTTGGGCTAGGCCATGGTTTAGGGTTAACATGCAGGTTCTACAGCCACTAAAAGTTCCTATGGGGCTCACGGGACATCATGGTACCCTAAACTAGCACAAAGGGCATGCATAAGGAATATGTAATCTACATGTCAGATATGGTCATCATTTTAAGAAATCGATAAGCTTTCTGAAGCCTCTCCTGAAGATGTGCCTCCTTTAGGGTTAATCATTTGCTTTCTGAAGCAAATTCCTTTTTTATTAAAAAAATAAAGTGTGAAGTATTAATCATTTATGAAGAGGTGGACATTTTTATACACTTTGTATATTGGGTGGACTATTTGACTCGATCCCATGGTGATGATTACCTTTAATAATCAATGCTTTCGCTTCTGGGTAAGCTAATTTGTAATGTGCAAACATGTCAATGTCAATTAAAGACAATAGAAACACTCCGATTTCAACAATTTATTTTATCTTATTTCTTATGAATAGAACAATTTTTATAATAATATTTTTGAATGCAACAAGAATATAAGAATTAAAAGAGAATGATGCAATTAAAAGTTATAAGAAAGATAGTATAAGCGTAAAAGTTTTTATTTTTTATTTTGTCAAAATAATAAATATAATTTTAAGGTCACAACCAAGTTAGACACCAAATTGGTGTATAATATCCCCTTGTTTGTGGGATAAAGGACCCCCTCCATGCAATGATTTTACTGATAAAGTCTACGAAGGTGTACATACCCTACCCCCTTCCAGGTTTGAACCTATGACCTCCTAGGATGAAACACATGTTCTTAACCATTAGGTCCACTCAAATTGTACTTAGTTTGAAGTGAAAAGTATATATATTTTTTCGAAGTAGGAGATTCACCCTTTACAATTGATTTGGTCTTCGTCTCCTTGGTCTATTATAAATCACTTTCCGGCAAGCATTTGGGACTCTAAGTAATCATGGAGTGAAATTCACATGAATCCTCATCATCCATCATATGTAATATTAAATCATTAAATAAATCAACTAGGTGGATTTTACCTTGTGACTTCCCATAAATCTAAAGCACCTAGAGGAAGCTAGTTTCTATCTAACCTAGCAAGTTTGCATGCCCAATGTAAAGTAAAACTTTTAACATATACTTACTATAAAATTGAAAATCTTGAAATATAAATTCTCAATGATGTTTTACTTTTTTTCTAGGTAAATTATCACAGGGAAAACCCCAGACACTTCCTCTTATTTTGAGGATGGTACCCAGGGTAAACCTAGATTCTTTAAGGCACAAGGCCAAGTCAACAACACGGCTCAAATATTTTACAATGATATACTCATTATGGAGGGTACCACTACATCCCACAACCACTCGAGCTAAACCCAATTGATGGAGGATGTTTTACTTTAGTTTACTAGCGTCTCTCATTTAAAATCAAGGTGGAGTTATTGTTGACAATAAAACTAGGAACCGTGGTTATTGCCACACCTCTTGATAAATAGGAGAAATTGAACCCCAATAAAGAGAATATCACCTCCCCTTCTTAACCAACTAATAAAAGTATTGTTGTGAAATCTTTAAAATAATAATTTATGATATTTAACTTCACACATTGATATCATATATCATATGCAGTCCCCTTCGAATTTAATTATAGGAGATTAATTAGATATTACTATAATACAACACATGCGGATCTCTCTCAGCATAAGCTGCGGGCACCCTGCGGGATTCGTGCGGGCATCAATCGGGCCCCGAGCACCTGCTGATCTCTCTCAGCATAGGATGAGGGCACCCTACGGGATTCCTACAAGCTTCAAACGGGCATCCCATTCCAGAGTTCTTGGGGATTAGATCGTATCTGGGATCGATCGAGATTGTAGCGGATTAGCGCAGTAGGGGAATCTGATCTGTTGGTGGAGGAGGCACAGTGGAAGGAACCAGTGATTAGGATGGAGTGACTCCGACTGTAGGGAATGAGATTGGCTCTATGGCTTGACAGACAATGCATCGACCGGATTGTTGACCTTATCGTTGAGAATTCGGGATTTGAAGAAGACATGGAAGATAAGGGAGCTACCTCTCTACCACCACTGCTTTCGCCTGAAGTTGAAGCATTCAAGAGATTAGTAGCTTCCCAACCGAAAAGAAAGATGCAAGACCTCTCAAAATTCGTCAAGAGATTGGATGAAATACCAGCAGTGCCCCCCCCAGCGGAAGGCCCAATGAAAGTAGTGCTATCCCTCGCAGAAAGACCTCTGGTAGGGCAGTTTACAAGTTTGTGTCCCTCCCCTAAATCTACTGAAGACTGGGTTCACAAAAACTGGAGACCTCTTATCTCAAATAGTGTTACCTCATATTTTCTAGGTCGTGGATTCTTCATGTTCAAGTTTATCTCAAAAGAAGACAAGGATCTGATATTCATAAATGGACCCTACTTTATGAGGACATCCCAACAGCAGTTCTGGTTTGGGTTACACTTTCGAACTTGCTAGTTCACTGCTGAAACTAGGAATCCTTGCAGTACATCAGGAATACATTAGGGAAATTCATAGATCGGGAAAATACAAAGGAGCAATATGATTGTGCTCTAATATGTGTGGAAGTGGATTTGGAAATAGGGTTACCTGAGGCCATCAAACTCATGGTTGGAAATTGGTCACACGTGCAGAAACTAGACTATTAACAACCCCCGTTTAAATGCAGAGGGTGCCATGGGTATGGGAATTTTTCCAAGAGATTCCCCAAAAAAGTAGCCCCCTGAAAAAGAGAAAGAGGAAGGATGGAAACTAATCAATAAGCCTAGAAAAAATCCTAAAACATGAGCAAAAACTCAGGGAGGGGGGAAATGGAAAGCACAACAAACAAATCCAGGGAGCTTAAGCACGACTAAGGAAAAGTCAAAGGAACATGAGAGCAGTTTTGCAATTTTGGGATCGACACAAGAGGAGGTTCAAGAAGGGGATTTGAAGATCTTACCAGAGCAAAGCAACCCCCCATCCCCAATGAGTGGGGATCCGAAGGGAGAATCACAAAAAAATCTGGTACTACTCCTGAGGATGTAGATCAAGACTCGGATGAATCTGGGGAGGAAGGGGAAATAGGAGACTCTCAATCCACACCCCGAAGATCTACTAGAGGAAGGAAAATGACCCACGAAAGGAGGGAACAAGAAACATACAAGGACAAACTACAAGGAAGCCAACTGACTTTAGAAAAAATGCTGGCAAGAAACCAAAAGGTAACAATAAATCAAGGCCAGGGCCTTAAAGGAGCCCTATCGATCCAAAAAAGCAAGTGATGAAGATTGTCTCCTAGAATTGTAGAGGGCTCGGTAGAAAGTGGAAAGAAGGAGCAATGAAGAGATTGACTAGAACAGAAAACCCAACAGTCTTCTCATCCAGGAGACAAAAATGGAGGAAAAGGACTTCCTCCAAAGTAGCAAAAAATTTTGGAATAAAGGGGGTGGACAAGCAGTCTCATCCAGGGGAGCCTCAAGAGGATTGGGAATTATGTGGAATGAATCGAGCTTTGTGAAGATTCAAGAAAGTAAAAATACTCATTGGATTTTCATACAATTTCTCTATCAAGATTCAAAAGAAATTGTAAGCCTTTTTAATATTTACGCTCCAATTAATTATGGGGAAAAAAAGAAGTGTTGGGAATCAATTCGAGAGCTTTCAAATGAAATCCCATTAGAAAACATCATTCTAGCTGGAGATTTAAATCTAACTTTAAGTCAATTTGAAAAGTGTGGTGGAAAAATTGTGAGGGATCCTGCCAGGGAATGGGTGAAGGAAATAATTCAGGACTGGGACTTATTAGACATCAATCCAAGCAAAGGAAAATACACCTGGACTAACCAAAGAACGGGCCCTGGCCACATAGCTGCTAGGTTAGATCGGTTTCTCATCCAATGCACCTTTCTGTTGAGAGGATTAGATGCAAGATCTAACATTCTTGCCTCTAGTGATTCAGATCATAAACCTATTAAACTAGAACTAAAAGTGCAAAAAAAATTAGGCCCCATACCCTTTAGATTCAGTTCACTCTGGGTGAAGCAAGAAAACTTCTTGAATCAAGTGGAAAAGGTGTGGAAGTTTCCAGTTACTGGCTCTCCTTTCTTTGTCTGGGAGGAGAAACTGAGAAGAGTTAAAAGAGAACTGAAGAATTGGGCCAAAGGTTTAACCTCCCCTACTAAAGAAGGAAGGACATCCCATAAAAATCTGGAAATGCACCAATTAATAATGGAAAACATAGAAATCACAAAGGAAAATTTGAGTATGGAAGAGGGTCTTTAAGCAACTCTAAGCAAGGCTTGTATTCAAGAAGAGGAGTTTTGGAGACAAAAATCTCGCAGTCTTTGGCTGCATGCTGGGGATAGGAACACCTCTTTCTTCCATAAACAGGCGCAAGCAAGAAGAAATTTCAATTCAATTACTGAGATCTCGGATGGAACTCAAAGCATAACAGATTTTACCAGCATAAAAAAGGTTGCTCATCAGCATTTCAAATTACTGTACACCGAAGAAGAAGACACCAGAAATACCTCAAGTATGACAGATCTTGTTTTGACCAAGGTAAAAAATCAAATGAATCAAAAGCTTGCTGCATTGATAGTAGAAAGGAAATTAAGGAGGCTCTTCAGACAATGGACCCCGACAAAACTCCTGGACCTGATGGCTTCACGGCTCACTTCATCAAAAGTTCTTGGCAAATAGTTAAAAAATATCTTCATAAAATGTTGTTGAAATCCCAAACCTGTCACAAATTAGGAGGAAGCACAAATTTCGCTTTCCTAGCTCTGATTCCAAAAGAAAAAGGAGCGAGATCGTTTGACAGGTTTATACCGATCTCTCTCTATAACATAGGTTACAAACTGATCACTAAGGTAATTTCGAATCGGCTAAAACTTCTTCTTCCAGACTTGATTCCTGAAAACCAAGGTGGCTTTGTTAAAGGAAGTAAAATCACAGATAACTTAATAATAGTACAGGAAGTGATACATTCCAGTTTCCATAGAAAAGAAAAAGGTATGGTGGTGAAGTTGGACATGGCAAATGCATTCGACAGAGTGAGGCATGGATTTCTATTTGAAATTATGCTAAAGTTTGGTTTCAAAACTCGATTTATAATATGGATCAAGGCCTGTATTGCAAAACATTGGATAGCCCCGCTTGTGAACGGTCGAGCAACAGATTTCTTCAAAGCATCACGTGGGATTAGACATGGATGCCCTCTCTCACCTCTGCTCTTTGTAATTCAAGCCTCTGCATTAAGCTACCTTTTAGAAAAATGACGCCTTGATCAAGATATTATGGGACTTAAGATTACAAGAGGTGTAAAGGATCTAAATCACGCTCTGTTTGCGGATGATGCACTTCTTCTAGGAGGAGCTTCTAATTTAATCGCAATAAAATTCAAAGCTGAATTAAATCATTACTGCAACGAGTCAGGAAGCAGGATTAATAAAGGTAAGTGCCAAATTTATTGCTGGAATGTTACAGGTCTGGAGCTCAGCGCCATTACCAGAATATTTGGGTTCAATAGAACTACACATTGGACCTCTTTTAAATATCTAGGACTGCCAATGTCTCTGAAATCCCCATGGGGTATAGATTGGCTTCCATTGATCGACAAGTTCAAACAGAAATTGCAATACTGGGGGACTAACTGTCTAAATATGACAGGTAAATTGGTATTAATCAAGTCAGTTTTAAATAGCCTGTCAACCTATCAATGCTCTCTCCTACTTGCTTCGATTGGAATTCTTTGTAAGATGGAGAAGCTAACTAGAGCATTTCTCTGGAATGGAGGAAAAAATAATAATAAAAATATTGTGCTAGTTAGCTGGGACAAAGTAACAAAACCGATCATGGAAGGTGGACTTCAGATAAAGGACCTAGAGTCCAAAATCTTGCATTGGGCGCTAAAATACTATGGAGACAAGTCTCGACAAACCGAGATGGGCTCATAAAGTCATCTGGAAGAAATAATTTCAAAATACGAGGTTGAGAAGTTTAGATAAACCCCTGGAAGCTCGTATTGGCTCTCTGATTTATACTCTGTGTAAACATGCTCTTCCCCCGATCCAAGAAAATATGTTTTGGGTCCCTGGAAATGGGAAAAAAACTAAAGTTGTGGGAAGATAGAATTATGGAGGGCGAAGCATTAGCCAGCGTGCTAGAATTGAGAAATTTAAGGATTTGGATGACAAGAGAAGGAATTACAACATTATGGGATATCTCATAATGGTCCAATAATATTTTGACAAGCTGGAAAAATCTGGAAATCCCTTCACACCTGCAACAATCCTGGGATAATCTGAAGAATCTGCTAATTGGGAAAGCAACCATTGATGCAAGGAAGAAGGATAAAAGAGGTTGGGGCACCAACACTGGATCGTACATTGTTTCTGAAGGATACAAACTACTCAAGGCTATCCCAAACTTCCCTTCTAATCCAGCGGTCTGGGCTAGAATCTGGAAAGAAAAAATCATTCCCAATATTTATCTATTCGCTTGGACATTTGGGGCATAATAGCCTACTAAGTGGACAAAAGCTCCAAAAAAGAGGTTTACATGGGCCATTCTGATGCCCTCTCTGCCAAAACAATGAAGAAAACTCAACACATCTGTTTTTGGAGTGTCAATTTGCAAAAGAAATCTGGAATGGAGCGTTAGATATATGGAATACTAAAATTGTTATTCCCTATACTGTCAATTCACTTTTTGAAAATTGAAACTCATTATACCCCAAATCGCTGTCCTCCAAAGGCTGGTCCAAGATGGGATGGATGGCAATCCCAAAGTTTATTTGCTGGGGAATATGGCTTGAGAGAAACTCTCGAATTTTTAATCATAAAGCCTTTAAATCGAAGCAGGTTTGGTCAAAATCAAAAAGTCTTTTAAAAGAGCTCTTGCAATTAAAGATGGAAAGGAATGAGATTAGATCTCTAATCCAGGATGAGGAAGAGTGGGGAATCCAACTAGGCTTGAAACCCTCAGACTATGAAGGATCAACAAATCAATTGGAAGGATGGCAAATCAAACTAAACGGAAATACCTTCATTAATTGGAGGAAGAGCAGTAAAACTCATACTCTCTTCTTCGATGGTGCAGCCAAAGGGAATCCAGGGAAGGCGGGAGGAGGAGGAATCATTCGGAATTCTGAGGAAACTTCTAAGTACATATATGCATGGGGGCTGGGACATACAACTAACAATCAAGTTGAAGCGTTGGCCCTGTTACAAGGACTACGGCAAATTAGACAACAAGGAATTGACCATGTCAGAATAATTGGAGATTCACAAAATCTTATTAGGATACTGGTGAAGAACTTGAGCTCTAATGATTTAAAACTAGAAAGAATTATCATCAGAATAAGACAGTTAGCTGCATCCTTCTCAAGTATTCATTATTTTCATGTTCTTTGAGGCAATAATAAAGAGGCAGACCGGGAAGCCAATAAGGCAGCAACTCTACAAGCTGGAACTCTTCTCATGAATAATGAGGATGAAGACTAGGACCCTCCTCCCTGAAGCTGTAGCAGACAAAGTTGGGCATCCACTCTCCCATTGTAGATGAAGACTCACGTTATAGTGGAAATCAAAGTTGAAGACGCGGGAGTGGGAGTAGTGAAGTCGGTAATACAGAACAACAAACTGAGCAAGAGATTTGCAGCGCTATTAAGACGATAATTAGAGATAAGCAAGCTGAGTAAGAGATTACGTTGAAGATTGTAGTGCCTACACTTGGCAGGATGAGGTTCTAGCTGAACAAATTTAAAATTATTTATTGGTAGCAATTGCATTCTATGGTAAACATGTTGAATGGAAGGTTCAGATTTTTGTGGTTATGCTGAGTCACTATCAATGGAATCAAAATGGCTTCAGGAGAGTTGGAGATCGAATTGTTATTAGCAACTAAAGGAATTTGGATGCAGCAGAACCACAAGAATCACACTCCGAGGATGCAGAAAAAGTAGAACACTCAATATGTCACTCATGGTTTAGTTTCTGTAGTTGCGTTGAGTTACATTATTAGTATTTTGAACTCGAATTGTGGCCCTTGAGGCAGATTTTGTAATTTTTTCCAATGCAATTGTAACTGGTTTTTTATTTTTTAATTCAAATTATAACCATTTTTGTAAAAAAAAAATAAGATATTACTATAATACAAATCTCGAGTTCTTAGCATCCACACAACCCATAGTTGTTCAATGAACCATAAGAATATCAAGGAACAAAGTCACTTGATTAACCATAGGGAGGTCTTTAGATCTCAAGGGAAAGGAAGATAGTTTCCCAAGCCTAAAGTGTCCCTATCACCATCCACCCAATACAACATGACAAAAATTTTAAATTCCTTAAGTATCCATAGGTGTGTTTCCCATGTGCCTAGTTGCATGTTTATGACATGTTGCTTGGGGTCTAAGGGTGTTCAAAGGGAAAGTTTCCATGAGTATTTCTATTTAGCGAGATTAAGTTTAGAGGTCCCCATTTAGGTTTAGGTCCTACGGAAATGGGTGTGAATTCCCCTAATAATGTAGGCACGTTGCTTGGGGTCTGAGGGTGTTCAAGGGAAAGGTTCCATGAGTATCTGTATAGCAAGATTATGTTTAGAGGTTCCCATTTAGATTCAAGTATGTTTTACGATTTGTAATTTTTGCATATATATGTGTACATACTTTTATTTCTGTGCATTTATGATATACATGTTTATCAGGTACTGATGATGTTTTCCTCCTCTGTGATGCAGATGTAGGTCCTATGAGACCACCTCGGAGGCAGAGATCGAGGAGAGATCATCCAGCCACTGGGGTTGGACCAGTCATTGGAGGAGCAGGTGTGGCCGAGGGTGGTGCTGCTGGAGCAGAAGGAGCCAGTGTTGGAGGAGCTGCATCAGGGGGGCAGCTGTCGGGGACCAGATGGTAGCTGTGATAGAAGACATGGAGCAGCGGTTCGGTGGGCTGTCAGCTGGGGTTGATGAGCGGTGTTGGTACGACCTCGAGGATGATGAGGTGTATTTGACACTTCACCTACCAGTTGAGTGTGGGCCGGCTTGGAGGCACATCATGCGGCGGGTCGCGGTAGCGTGCCACGTTCCATTAGAGGTACATGGAGGAGCGGCCCCTCCTCCACAATAAAGGCCTTGACAAGGACCAGATCCAGAACGAGGGGAGGTTGTGCGGCCTTTGGCTATTTTGGGACCCCAGGATCCACCAACTGGTGGGGCAATTTGATTCTTTGTATAGGGTTGTGAGCCCCTGTTTTGTATGTATACATTTTTTTATGAGCCTATGGGAGGCGGGTTATTTTTTATGTATCCCCCATAAGGCTACTATGTATATGCCCCAGGAGTTTGTACATGACATACATTTTTATGAGATATTTATATATATATATATATATACCATTTTTGTGGCACATGATGTATGTGTCTCTTTATGTATGTGATGTATGAGTATTTTTCTTTATGTTGATTATGTGTTGATGTGATGCCTATGTAGTAGTTGATACTAACATATTCGTTGTGGGTATGTATTATCGACTTTAGGACTTATGATGATGATATGCATGTATGTGTAGTTCTTAGGTGAAACACATAAACGTATTTACGGGATGTTTAATATGCAAGGTTATGCAGTCGGGTTATGTACTAGGTGCCCATTCAATACCTCATTGGTGACGGAGTCGGCGAATGCATTGGCGTTTCTCAGTATATGTGTGAAAGTTATGGTTTCAAACTGTTTAATGAGAAGGCGCATGCACATAAAATTTCGGAAGAGGAGCGATTTGCGTACACGAAATACATTATGGAACTGCGATATGACAAGTTGTGAGTCGAGGTGTACTTGTAGATGGTGAATTCTCAGGTGCAAGGCATCACTTAATAGACCTATTACGGCATCGTACTCATCTTGGTTGTTTGTAAGTTCCCCCAAGGAAATCCTGCCTGTGTGGTGGAGTGTATGGGAGGGGGAATATATAACCCAGGCAACAGATGCTAGATGTTTGGACCATCGAATGGCACCATCTGCATATCCTATGTAGATGTCTGACGGGTAGGCCATCTGCATTTTAAGAAGAGAGGTAATTTAACTTTCTAATTCGATATAATGTGAAATGAAAGCAAATTTTTTGACAAAAATAAGAATATCAAGAGTTGGTGTTGGATGTCTTGTTTGTGTTGTGGGGGTAAAACCCCCTGTTGATTTGTTAATTTTTGGGGAAAGCTTGCAAGTGGTCTACGTCTTCGTCAAAAGACGAGGTATCGCTGCAAGTGAGGACATCGGCTGAAAGAGATTTAACATCGATGGTATCTGGTAAGGTCAGTGTTACTTCCTCAATTGGTGACTTTTGTAGGGTTATACGGAGGGGTTGTGATTGATCTTTCATTCTCATTAGTTCGAGACGAGCTTGTTGTTTGGTGCACAAAATGGGGCATTGAAAAGAGAAGTGGGTGGTCTCTCCACAAGATCGGCAAGGTCTTGGTATGCATGGACGGAAACCTTCTTGGTCTTCCTGGGTATTGATTTGCTCCATGATGCATGCGATGGCGCTAGGAGGGAGCATATGTTGGAATGCCCACAGGAAGAGCATTCATCATGTGGCGGTGTTGTCGTAAGATTAGACGGTTCTTTTCAAGGTATAGGGCGCTCTATCACATTTTTGGCAGTTGGTGCAACTTCTATGGAAGGGGCTACTGATGGTGTCGTTGATGTGGTGTCCACAACAATGGATGTTGATTCCTGGTTTAAGAAGGGGGTTCCTTAATTGTTACTTGAGTGATACGAACTGTTGCCAATGCCTCTCGGTAACGAGGGAGTTCTGGGAAATGGTGCGTATAGTGCCCATACTAAGCGCATATGGAACATGCATGATTCATACACAATGTTTTGGACTTAGATGTAGGCGAGGGAGGCGTGCCCTCTTTTACTGGCGGTGGAGCGTGGGTGATGCTAATGAGAGTTTTGAGTAAGTTCCTTAGCTCCGGTAGAGTAAGACGAAAGTTGGTTGTGTGGCCTTGCAGCCCGCAAAGGGAACACGGCGGTGTGACCATTTGAGTGAGAGTATTGATCATAACTGAGGATTTTAACTCATGTTGGTTGATGCCCCCTGCTTCAGGATTAGCGGTTCCTATTGAATTAGATGTCGGATTAGGTAATAGGGGACCTTTCAACTTTAGTTGTTTGGTTCCCACATTGGTAGTTTTATCGATGACCGATTGTGGTTTAGTTATGGATGTCATAGGTTGGGTTGCCATCACTGAATGTGGACATAGCCTTTCTCTGTGTTGGGAAAGACTATAACACTTCTAATGTGGACATAGCCGCAGGGGATTGAGCCAAGTCATCCATAATACTATAATTGTAGGCGGCTTTCATGTGAGGGTTATTAGGGGTACGCCGAAGTGGAACTTTCGGAATCTGTGTGATTTGTTCGGTATTCGGGCGTGGTATCTATAGAGGGCCCCCCGAGGGGATAGGAACGTCTTTCACATGGGGGTTGGAGGGCTCATCATAACCTCTGGCTCATGTCTGAAGGTTTAAATCCAATGTATAGACATTTTGAAAAGAGCCATCGCCAGGTGTGCAAGGGTCTTGTTGTTGTGTGACTATACCTTGATTCACAAAGGGTTGTTGTAACACAACGGTTTTTGGTTGGGGAGGATTCATCACCTTCTTCTTTTTGGATTCCACTAATTGTTGGCAGTCATGGATAAGAGGACAATGATGCATGTAGTGACCATAATCGCCGCAAATGGAACAACAATAATTGGTTCTCTGGGTGGGATTCTTCACTTGTTTGGGGGGATTGTTCGTCCCTTCATTTTGGTTACTCGTATTCTAGTTTTGCTGGGGAGGGGGGTTTCCTCCTTGCCCTAGCTGCTGATTCGTTTTGTTCTTCCCTTTCTTCTTCGCCTGAGTCTCTAGATTCTGGGGGTTTGCAGTGTTCATTTGCTCAAATTGTTGAGCTTGTTGGATGTAAGAAGGTTGAACTAGGTTGACCCCCATGTGGGGGGTAGGTTGTTGACCGGTTGGGCATGGGAAAGGATAATAAGGGTTGTACTTCGAGGGTGGGATAAATGCGGTTTGCGTTCCATAAGAGGTGGATGTAGGAACGGCTTGTGTGACTGGTGGTGTAGGAACCATCATCGCTTGGCTAACGTTCAGGTATGTAGGAGTATACGGTCCATACTAGTATTGACCAACTAGTGGGGTTGGTATTGGTGTAGGGGGTACCGACGCAGGTGGAATGGATGGGTAATACAGAACTATATTAAATGGCGTTGACATGGAAGGAGGGACCTTTTCTAAATGGGAAATGGATCCTATAAGCCCATCCGTCAAATGTGACAAACCCGAAGGTGTAGGATCCAACAACCGATGCCGATGGGGGAATAAGTGGTGTAATTAATAGTTTTTCCAAGAGGAGAAAATGCACCTAGCAAGGCTTGGCCTCAACCAGATTATCCTATCAATGTATCCTGGGAATGGCCCGGGCTAGGGTACCTTCCTTGTGAACCACGGGAAGAAGGTGTAAAAACACCCCTCGAGAGAGGGGACATGCCTTGCAGTCTAGGAGATTGTCTCAGGATGTTGTTTTGTTCCTCAATGGTGAAGGATTTGTGTCAAATGAGCGTGATAGTGGAACTTAAACACAATTGAACAAATGCAAAAATATGCCAACCACAACAGATGCAAAATGGTGCGATAAGTGAGTGATATGTGCAATGGTTGTTTTAGTGCATGATTTCCCACATGTAGGTTCATTTTATTACGAGTTAGTGGACTTGTAGTTGAAAATAAAATAAACGCAAATTCCCTAGAAGACCTAACTTCCTTCCTCTCAAATGTAACTAGGCCTCACAAAAGCACAATTGATGGTGATAATGGTATCCACTCACCAATCGACTAATGGAGGTAACAAAGAGCTAGTTCTATCGGCAATGGGGCCAATGTTCCAATAAAAAAGACTTGGAAACACCTCCTAAAGGCAATAGCTAACTTCGAGATTCAATTGTACTCACAATTTCTCCTTGGTGATATACTGAGTTGGGCCACTAAGATACCTTGCGTCAAGTGTGGATCAATGGTTCGGCTTGCACGGTATAGTGTCGTCTCCCTAAAATAAGATGAGTGGCTTGTAGGGGAGACCAAGGAAACTATTCCTCAACTTTCACCTCCTTGGTCACGGTGCACTTTTGATCCGGGTTTTCTTTTAACACTTGCTTATAGCAGGATTTTGTAAGTACCCTAAAGGAAAACATTGCTATGTTTCAAAATATTTGCTAATGAAACTAGATTGGTGGGAATTAATGGATGCCTAGCCCAATCAATCCTACCTAACTAAAATATTGTTTTGTGACCTCCTGTGGAGGATTTTAGTTGGTTAAGACAATTACAATGTTGATTTTAAGGGGTTTGAGTGTTCACTTATGGAATGTAAGAGAAGTATTTTACAATCCCTACCTTTCTGATTCACCAAGCTCACATGAAGTGTGAGGTGAAGAGCATACTTGGATCAGAAGAGTCTTTAGGTCTCTAAGTGTGTGCTAGTGGTGCAAACACATGTGATGAAAGCATATTGATATCGACAAATTAACTAGAAGAGTATATAAAGTAATACGTACTCTTAACTCTAAAAGATGATAATGATGCTTTACAAATCAAAGATGCTTACTAAGTATGTAATGGATATATTTCACACTTCTCGCCCATTTATGATTCACCAAGCTCACATGAAGTGCGAGGTGAAGAGCATACTTTGGGAGATAACGGTATTTAGGTCCTTGCTTGTGTGCAAAAAGTGTATTCTACAGTAGCAATACTACTAAACACATGTCAATTGGTGCATAAACAAGAAATGGTCTTGAATACTAATCACAACAATGGGGCCCATTGGAAGCCTCAAAGTTGGTTACCCAGGTAAGTTTCAAGAGAGATGAACTCTTTACTTCCTAATCTTGGTCTAGGTGAACTAATTACTAAAAAATTAAGTAATTATGTGAATTAGCCTTAATTTAAGTTCACTAGTAAGCAGTAATTGGACTGCCAAACTAAGATGTGCAGATAAAAAGCAAATAAATAACAACAGCGCGTCTAAACCACACTCTGTCGCGCGGACAAAGCAGGTTAATTCAAAGCAAACGCATTGAGTAGCGAGGGTAGTACAATGACCTTCCGCGTGGATGACCTTGGCAGGGTAGCGTGGGTCCAACACTGTTAACATGCATTGTGCACGCGACTATGTGAGTTGCTTCTGCGCTGTCAGCACGACAAAGACGTCGGGATCCATGCTACTGTGTGAAAATAAATTGGGGCCGAATTCTAGAAGCAAGAGGTGGAATACCCGATCTCCTGCAAGTGACAAATACCCATAATTAGATACTTAGCATAAAACAACCTAATTTAATGAGAAATGAACAAAAATAAGTATGGTCGCCATTAGAATTGTGGTGGAAAAAATTGCACAAGTACACTCTTCCACTTGGTAAGGGGCTAAGCTTTGTAGGTTGCAGTAAGGCCTTAGTCCTTGGAGCCCATTTTGTTGGTTTGATTGGTTGGTATTCCTCCAAGTGATCCTGCAAGAGATCGTTATTGTAGCTCACATTCAAGCATAGAAATATAAATAAAAACAAAATGAAAGAGATGGGGGAGAATGCAAACTCCAACAACAACCAAATATATGATAAACCACTCTTGTATTACCCAATGGAATAGTTGTACAACACCTAAGATGTGCGGGCTCCAATGGAAGCCAACAATCTCCCTTAGGGAGGCCTTTCTTGTCCAAACTAAATGCTAAGTAGATGGTATAACAATGGAGAGAAACACTTGCCCCTATATGGAAGGTGGAAAGGGAGCTTGGGAATGCTCACAATGGTAGGAAATGGTGGGCTATGAGGAAGCTCCAACTCAAATCCAGCAGCATAACCTTTCTATGATTTCTCTCTACAAAATGCATGCCAATGACTTCCTTTTATAGGCCAAGGCGTGGCCAACAAACAACTAGATCCAAATGTGAACTCTCGTCATCCATGAACTAGTTCCAAGGTACACAAGGGAGGCTAATTAATGTCACCAAGTGTGTGAGGAGCCGAATTCGGATCCTTGGGGAGGATTGAGCCTTTAATGCGCCGCTAGGAGTGATTTCTCCTACCATTTTGACAGTAGCACGGTTATCGAAGGAAAATCCGTTCGGGTGTAGTGGGGGCATTGTTCAGGTAACCTGCGCTATGGCGCGGGTAAACTGTGTGTTACTTGCGCTACCCTTTCTTTTGACTGTTTCTTGGAATTTATGGACTCATGTTGTGTTTTGGATCTATTGAGGATGCATGTGGTGATATGCATTCTTTATGTTGATGACGCCTTACTGGATGAATCGTTGAAATGCCACATGTGTGTGACTTTTAGGCATTAACATCCACCCCAATGCATATCCTGGCATGCCTGCAAGCCATCTTTTGGTTTCGATCGATCAATTTATTTTCCCAATGTGTTCCCTATTGCCTTTAGTGTTTCATCATTCGAGCAATGAAGAGGAAGAAAGGGTAGTCTTATCCAAACAACCACAACAAAGGGAATATCATTTTCAAGGTTGAAATATGGGGTCCATTTGTTTAAATACATACCTCTTTCACCCATTAAGTAGGGGCCACTCCTGAAAATCAGATCTCTATCTTCCTTTTCTTCAAACAAGAATGCGAAGAAGCCCCTTCTGCAGAATGCTTGGGAGAGTCTACCCTTGATTAGAGGTCTCCAATTTTTCTCCACCCAATAGGCAACAGATCTGGGGGATGCCGAAATCCCTGTAAACTGACCAATTAGCCCATTTTACGCAACATGAATTGATAATTATCTAGCCTTCGCTTGAATTTGTATTTCCATAATCTCCTCAATCCTCTTGATAAATCTGGCAGGGTCATGCTTGTGATGTAGCGGAATGCTATCCAGAAGGGTCGCGAAAGCAACTTCATTAGGAGGGGGGGGCACCATTTCTCCCGCTTGAAGAGGACATGCACGATCGAGAGTTGAGTTGAGGAACCCTATAAGAGCATGATTTTCCTCAAACTAGTTGAGGTACTTGGGAACTTTTTTTGTCACAGCGAATGTCCCTCTCTCAAGTTACGTTATCCTCTTGTTTCCGTGTTCTTCCAATTTCCTTGACTCATAACATACTACATAATTATCTTGCATAAGAATTCCACCAACCCCTTTAGTACAAACATTTGTGCATACAACAAAATATTTGTCTAGATTTCCATTTATAGAATTGGGGCATTGGCGAGAAGATTTCTCAACAATTGAAAACTTTCTTCCCATTCCTAGGACCATGAAATATCTCACATGTGTCACATTATTTGGAGTGTGCCAATTCATTGTGGCCTCAAACTTCTTTGAATCCACATATATTCTTTATTGTGGAATAATGTGATATAAATAATAAATATTTTTTATTATAAAAATCACATTTACTTAGTTTTGCATACAACTATGATATCTTGTCACTTGCAAAACTATTCTCAAATGTTCTTCGTGCTTTTCTTTATTCTTGGAATGTGTGGGAATATCATCCTGGAAAAAAAAACAAGCAAAAATTTATCCAAGTGCTTATTGAAAACCTTATTTATGAGGCACACGAATGTACCTAGTGTATTGATGAGACCAATTGGCACCACCACAAATACATAGTTTCCATACCTTGTTCCAAAGGTTGCCTTGTGAATATATTCTTCCTTAATATTGACATGATGATAACCAAACCTCAAATCAATATTTGAAAAGAATTTTGCTCCTCTCATTTGGTCAAATAAGTCATCAATATGTGGTAATGGATACTTGTTCTTGATTGTGACTTTATTCAACTGGATGTAGTTAGTATGCAACTAAAGAATTCCATTTTTTTTCACAAACAACAATAGTACTCCCTACAGAGATACACTTGGTTGAATGTATCCATTCTCTAGCAACTCTTGTAATTGCATTTTTAGCTTAATGCTTTCGAGGTACTCATTCTATAAGGAGTCTTGGACACTAGTGCAGCTCCACACATAAGAGCAACTAAGAAATTGATAACCCTCTTTGGAGGAAGTCCTATCACTTCATTAGGGAACACATCACTTAAACCTTGCAAGACATGATAGTCTTCAAGCTTGGGACCTTTTATCTTCCATTGAATCTGATATATGGGCCACACACAACAATCATCCTTTTCAAAAATGTTCTATAGTTGCAAGATTTAAATTTTCCTAATAGCGATTGCTTTTTGAATTGCCTCTTACTACCCTTGAGCTTCGATCTCCATCCATGCCAATGAGGGATTCATAAGAGCAAAGTGGTAAAACATCAACTTCACCCTTGTGAAGATACCATTCATCTCTAATGGACATTTCTCCACCATTTCTCTAACTTTTCTCTTGGTTTTGTGGCCAACTGAACTAAATAATGAGCCCTAGGATTATCAAATGTTGCTCATCCTTTTTATATGTATTGTTTTTATAATCATCACTTAGTATCTGTGTAGACCTAAGAATTTCTCAAATACTCTTATTTAATAACCAAATTAGATATTGTTGATATATACTTATTAAAATGAATGTGTTTGGTTTATTTTAAGGAGAATGCGATGAATGAATCATGTCTTAGTAATTTAAGATGATCATGTTGATTGGAATTATGTGCACTATTGTTGATTGGTAACATAAGGTTTTATTATAGAGGTTGGTCTACATCTTGGAGTTAATCCTACGGTTTCACCAAAGAGAGAATCGACCTTGCATAAATTCTCCACCTTCATAACTATGGAATTTGATTGGTTTTATGTGCTTTTTTGTTGACTTTGAGCCTCCATGGATGTGACCCAGTTTCTTTCTTGTCTAACATAGTACATTGGTAGTACATGGTTCAAGACCCTTAGTCACCTTTGTGTAAACCTCATTATACTCTTGCGCCTTCTACATGGCACATTTCCCAAATTGATTGGACAACAAGTCTCTTCCTTTCACTACCCCTGGCCACAAATTTTACACTATGGTGAAATACACTATGGATGGGATATAGGCTATAGATCTAAAATTTCATGTGGGATCTTGTCTATTTTGTGTCAAGGCCTTCTCTCTCCTCAACCCAAACTCCCCAAACGACACAAGAGAATCTATAAATTTGATTTAGATTCTTGGGTTCGATCTCCATTGTTCATGGTAGGTTCTTCTCTCTCCTCCATCCTTTTCCACATATATTGTAAGAAGACTCAAACCATTGATCTCCGTGTGGAAATGAAATATGGGTTGATCGTGGTAATACCATCAGTGATCAAATTTGGAGGGTGGGTGTTAATTTCAATTTGAAGGGTGGGTATTAATTTCAATTTGAAGGGCATAAATTCTTCCATCCCTTCAAAGTTGAATGGCGATATAAATAATTGTAATTCAATTGACAAGTATAAATTAACTAAACCCTTAAAAAAATGTAAAAAACAAATATTGCCCTTCCAAATTTTCACAAAACAACTGAACACTCACTACATCAAAAAATGATAAATTTTAAATAAAATCTAAGAAATAAACAATATTTCCCCTCCAATCTTCTTTTGACATGTTAAAAGTAGTTGATACTATTGACCTGTATTTGCACCTTTCCAAGCAATTGTTAATTGTACATAGTTAAAATATAAGATATAAAAGGGAAAAAATCATATTAATAATACATTAATAATTTAAACAATAAGTGGATAAAATTCAAATAAACGATTGGAATACCCCCAATGAAAAAAAAGATGACTAAGTAGCCTCTAGTTTGGAGAAACATGAAACACCAAATAATCATGTCTTTTGAATAAAATTTTGTACCAATGAGAGTGCTAGGTAGATGTAGGCAATCAACGGATAAGAACAAAGCTCTTAATATGCAATTGGCATCCATGGTTCTAACTATTAAATACTTTTAGGAGACATCCACACTCATATTTTATTATTTCTTGATTCTTAAAATCTTGGACACGTGCTACATATTTGAAACCTTGAAGACGAAGGGGAGAAATATATTTCTCTCTACATTATTAGAATTCATAAATTCTATATTATTAGAGTTCATAAAGCTCTCAATATATACACACTTAATAAGTTTAAACAAAAATACAGTATTACCTTAACCATCATCCTATTATATTACACTCATCATTTTAAGTAAAAAGGAAATTATCATTCAAAATCAACAAATCTCATAAACCTTACCTTATGAGGAAAATCTTATTCATGATCATGCAGATGGATAGACTTGTGAATTCATCCCTTCCAACTTCCACTTTCCGCCATTATCTTATAAAATGGAGATTTTAATTTCCATTTAAGTGATTGAATTTAATTATATTCCTCCCACCATATTCGGAAGTTGCTTCCTTTCAAGAAAACATACGAGGAAATTTTGAAGTCCTATATCATCTTTGTCACATAGTCTTCAAACTTCTCCAAACATTTTAGCTCATGGTGTTGGCCTTGTTTAAGATCTTTCAAAGCCTCTTCTAATGTGCCCAAAAGCATGAATCCACACTGAGAGATGCTAACTTTGTGCGATCTTTCTCATCTTCGAAATTGAGAGTTTTTTATTTCTCTTCAAACCATTTATGAAGCCTACTTTATGACAATTCAGTGTTACATCAAAAAGATAGTTTCCCTTGCCATGAGTGATGTGATAATAATTTGCAATATGTAAAGGCTCTATGAGTTTGTTATATGTATTGAAATCAATTCACAACTCATGTTTCTCCCACATTTCAATAATCTCATCCCAAAACTCAATGAGCCTTTTCCTACGCAAATTGGCATCGATATCTATCTTGTTGCCTAATATTTTAATGGAATCATAATATGTGATGTCATCTTCCTTCTCACAACTCTATTTATACCACTCCATCTTTGCCATGTTACCTTATGGTTTGCTTAATTTAAAATCCAACTGGGAAGCAAGTGTGCCATCCTTCATTTCATTTTCTCCAACACCTTATAAGGAAGTCCATGCAGAACCATTCTGCACAAAGTTGGCATTGCCAATTAAATAACACATTTAAAAGTACCAATTGGTATCAATACCAATTAGTTTGTTTAATTGAATAAAATAAAATCAAAGGCCCAAATAAAGACAACATACATTCATTTCTAATATCAAACTGGCAAACATAGTATACATTAACTTAAAAATAGTTTCAAAGGATGGCATGCTCAAAGGATATTAATAATAACCTCTTCATCTTTTAATAATTTATAAATTTTGGATCTATAAAATTTTTGTATCATGGGATTTTAACACTAAAAAATAATTATATAAATTTGTTCTCCCTAATAATGTTATGAAGTGGTACCAAACAATCAAAATTCCTAAATGATAAGAATTTTGTCTTTAATAATATTGCCAAATGGGATTGCACACTATCAAAATCCTGAATCCATAAAAGTTATGGCTTTTTTGTCTTTAAAAATGTTTCCAGATGGGATTGGACACGATCAAAATCTTGAATCCATAAAAGTTCTGACTTTCTGTATAGTTAATTCCAAAGATTAAGGAAAATTTATTTAATTTGATGAGACTAGATAATGGAGGCTTATGTAGAAATTTAGAACCTATATGACTCGTGTGATTCTCCAAGAACAAAGTTATTGTTTCATTATTGATCCATCGTATGCTTGGGATCCCTTACGAAATCTTATCATGCATGACATGAACACTAAATCGATGTCTTCTCATGCAGATAGGGAGGGAGAGATTGCATATGGAGTAGTTTCCATATTCATTCCTTATTTTGGGAGATCGTGTTGCATACATAGTACTTGTTTTGATATTCATTCCTTCTTTTGGTAGATCATGCTTTGACCTATCATATCATTCCATATTCTATGAATTCATTTATATTATGTTTGCAATTTGTAGATAGTAACTAGTTTCCCATTGTCCAAGGATCCATAATTTGAAATTCATATTGACCGGTAGTTTAAAAACTTTCCCTTCCTTTGAAATTGTAATGTCCCCTTCCAAATGATCACTCTAGATGGATGACTCATTAGCCTATTTGATTCTTTTAGGCTATAGACGACGAAAAAGGGAATTAAATAATTATTTAATGTCACTTGGAAAAAAAGAAACATTAAAAATGACATTGAGTAATTAATTAAAAGAAAGGATGTTACAAAAGTCACTTTTAATTAATAAAGGCATAAAAGGGTAAAAGTGGCAAAAACCGGTCAAAAGGGGCATAAAAGGGCAAACCGAATCCTTCTCTCATTCATTCATGGTTTATTTTTGAAAAAGAAAATTTGAGAGCTTTTGTGGCTTTTTGGCTTTTGGGACGGAAACCCTAAGAGAAAAATTGGTTTGGGTGGTGAAACTATCCACCCTAGTTGATTGTGAGGGAAAGATCACTCATATCTTTTCATTGTGCCTCATTGTCATGGACGAGAAACAAGTTACTTACATATCTGTGGAGTGTTTCCAAGTTTCAATGAGTTGCATTTAGTTGGAGGAGGGTACACTTGCCAAAAGAGGGTACATTTGCTTTTGCTACTGCATACCGCTACTAGGAGGTATTGTGGGGGGCACACAATCCATATTTGAGGTGTGAAGAGAGGCACATTGCTTGTGAAGGGGAACATTCATTTATGGGAATTCCATACTCTTAGTGGGGATGAGTTGCCATTTTATCTTTGTTGTTAGTGACTCTTTTGGACAACCATCTATTGCTGGTTATTATTGGTCAAGATATACATTAAAAAAAATGATTGTGACTGTTGGGGCTCATTCTCAGAATATATCAGTTGAATATAGTCATTCTCCACCAAGTCAAGTTGCCAAAGAGGGACCGAGTTTATTGTTGGACAGGTTCATTGTGTTTAATGGCTGCCTGTACCCCTTTAAGTGAAATCGTGGGGTCTGAGAAGAGGGTTCTCATCCATACAATAGAGTTTCCTCTATTGTTGGTCTACAAGATTGTTACATGTCATCTTTGTGATGTATTTCCATAAAGTTTGGGCATAGGTTATTGTTTTACAATATCTAATAAAACACAGTCACCTACAACATATACCCACTCTTGTACATTGTTAGAGCATGATCACTGTTGCTTATTTATTTGTGGACTATTTAATTGTCATTAATGCAAGCATTTTTAGTTATGTATGTGCATAATACTCGGCATTTGTAATGTTAAGATGATATTTGAAAAATAAACTCAAAACCAACAAAAAATCAATCAAATCAGATTCAAAGCAGTGGTCACCAAAGTGTTTGATGGAAGTCCTAAAGCAAAGTTACATAACAGTTAACTCAACTTTCAACCCATATCTAGTAAGGGATCTTACAGTGGTATCAAAGTTGGTGATTTTGTCAGCCTGTGAGTGCATGTTCTTTTATGAATCCAGAGGACAGAAGGTATATCACCTACATGAGAAGAGGGGGGAGAGGGTCTAAAAACATATTCCTAGCATAATTAGAGGAAGAGGATCAACCAGAATCAAAAGAAGAGGAAGACATGGGGGATAGGAATGACACAAACATGAATGATCCACCTAAGGGCAGTACTATGAGCATCTTGAATGATTTGGCAAGAGGGCAGCATCAGTTGCTTCACCTCATGACTCAACTTATCATGAGTACTTAAGCAAACCAGAACCATGAGGGAAACAATGACTCAGTAGGAACTAATGGACATATTGGGAATCATGCGGAAGGGAGAAACACTCATATTCCCAAACCGAACAATACTTGGATAGCCAACAAAGTGACCCATGTACCTCTCTTACCTCAATTCTTGGAGGAGCAACCAATTAGAAATCAGGGGTAACTAGTACCAGGTGACAGTTTTAATGATTATTTGAGGGAGTATCAAACTCTTGGTGCAGAGTTTCATGTATTTATGTCATTACAGGAGTTATGTACCATCAAGTTCAAAAATGGACTAAGGGACTTCAACACGGGCCAACAGAATTTGGATCTTCAATGGAAGGTTGGGAAGTTGTCTATCCCTTCCTTTGACAGTTCTAACAAATGAATGACCAGAGACTAGGTGCAAAATTTGGACACGTATTTCCAACTCAACCCCATGAAGGAGACATAAGCGGTCAAATATCCTACCCTGCGTTTAGAGGGAGAGACTCATGAGTGGTGGTGCCGTGGGCTAGTCACATTGGGGCATTCTAGCATTATCTCATACTTGGACTTCACACGGAGACTGATTGGTAGATTTGATAAGAAGGACCCAGAGTTGCATTTCAGGGAGCTGGAACAGATCAAGCACATAGGTACAATAGATGCTTACAGTTCAGAGTTTCAGAAGATTGCATTCATGCTGACAGATGTGTTGAAGCATCGATTGGTTATTCATTGAATGGTTAGCTGAGCCACTACGTGGTTGGGTTAAGGCCTTCAAACCAAAGACTTTACAGGACACCATCATTAGAGCACGGTACATGGAGGACGCAGTGCCTAAGAATAAACATCAGTCCAAACCTTTCATTCCTCATAAGAACGAAGACAATAAGCCCTTCCAGAAGGATTGGATTGGGAAAAACAAGTTGGATGATGAGACCTGGAACAAAATAAGAAGGAAGAAGTTATGTTTCGACTATAAAGATACTTAGGAACTGAGTCCTAGGTGCAATATGGGTAGAGGTAAAGTTCATTACATAAAGGTGCTCTCGGACAGTGATGAGAAAGAGGAGGTAAAACATGCTCAGGAGGGTGAGTATAACAGTGAGGATTTCAAGCATATGTGTGCAAAGACTCGAGATGGGACTATTGCTACTCTATCAAGTGTTCCTAGATTTCACACTTTCAAGGTCATCGGAGTAGTACAGGGATAGCGTATCACGATTTTGATAGATCGTGGGGAAACCCACAACTTCATAGACTCAGATTTAATAACCAAGAGAGGCATTCCTACCGAGGACTTCGAGTTGTTCAGTGTGGTGGTTGATGGTGGGTGCACTATGGCATGCACGCAAAAGGTTTTGCAGTTGATTGTGACGATGGGAAAATCCAGTATGATAGGTGATTTCTATGTGGTTGAGCTGGTAGACACCAATGTAGTTTTGGGTGTTTAGTGGCTTAGTACTTTGGGAACAATCTCACAAAACTGCCAAACATTGGAGATCTAAATCAATGCACCTGACGGTAAGAGGGTAGTTCTGAGGGGCACGTCCAATGGTGCTCCAACGATTGTTTCAGCCAAGCATATGGAAGCCTTTTTCATGCATGGGAATATAAAATACGTAGAAGAGTGTTTGGTGACGACTCAAAAATCCTCAAACAATATCCAGTCATATCATGTATACATTCAGTCATTGTTGAGTAAACATGACTGGGTTTTTAAAGAAATCCCTCCAAGGAGACCTTCTTACAAGGGCTTCAAGCACACCATTGACTTAGAAGAAGGGGCCAAGCCCATGATCACTACTCCATACAAGAACCCCAAGAAATGCAAGGACACTACAAGGAAAAGGCCCTTTAGTGGAGGTTATAACAGATGGTCCTCTAAAAAGAGCCCAAATATCTGTTTATAATGGAGGTCACTAGCGGAGGCGAGCGGGCAGAGGTTTTAGCAGATGTTTTTTTTTTTTTTTCGGTGCGTTATACATTCCAATTGTACCGGTGCGTATACAACACAAACGCACTAGTGCTGACAATAAATCATGTGGCATCGCGTCCAAAAACACCTTCAAGCAAAAAGAACTAAAATTTTGCAACTGGTGAGTTTATATTACCAAAGCACACTAGGGCGCCATGAACTTGAGAGCACCAAAATAGGGTAAATGAATACACCGGATTACTATAAATACTTTATTTTTTTACCATCCCCGGTGTGGATTACTACACTGGGGCGATATACACAACACCACACCGCATTAAGGTTAAAACTTTCCAAATTTAAAAACAAAACTATATTTGTTCAATTTATGTTTGCGGTGCATTTCATATTGACAATCGCCCTGGTGCGTCATTGTATACGACGCATCGGAAAGGAGTTAAAAATTTACAAATTAAAAAGCACAATTATATTTTTTATTTCAAATTTCTATTTGCGGTGCGTTTGATATTATTAATGGCCCCAGTGTGTTATGGAATCTATTGCATCGCTTTAGGTTTAAAAATTTCCAAATTAAAAAACACGACTATATTTTCTATTTCAAAATTATATTTGCGGTGCATTTGGTATTAACCATCTCACCAGTGCGTCATTGAATAGGGCACAATGCATTAGGGTTGAATCTTTCCAAATTAAAAAAATGACTATAATGGTTCGTTATATATTATAAAGTGCACTAGGGCATCCAGCACTCGGGTGCACTGGTACAAGGTTTCATAAAAAAATTACTCGACCGAAAAAAAATCATTTTTACCATTATACAGTGCTTTTAAGAGCCCCGAGGGGTAGCTTAGTTGGTTGGATCTTCCAGGACCAAGAAATCACAAGGTCAAGGTTGGGGGTTCAGTTCTATGGGTCCTTCAGGTTTAGGCATCGAAGTAATGACGACAAGGGTGAGGCCCCCTTGGCTTGGATCCGTGGACGTAGCGAGCTCTAAGGCAGTGAACCACATTGAAAAAAATTACAGCCCTTTTGCACCCAACAGCAATGGTGCCATACATCACCTACTTAGATACCCTGACATCTGTGCACCACGTGGTGGAATTGCTCACTCCCATTGGTTGCTGATTGGAGTTTGAATTTTGCCAAACGGTGGGCAAAATTTCAAATTTTATATACATCACCACGATGCCTCCCCGACGCGGAAGGGACCAAGTGAATTGATTCTTACTTCACTATTTAATTTTTTAGCAAATTAAATTTGAGAATTCATCTTTCTTTTTCCCAAATTTAAAAACTTTGCGCAGTGTGTTTTAGTCGTTCAGCTCGCATCGTTAGATGGAGCACCCTGTAAATTTACAGGATACACCGGTAGAGATGCATTTACATCATCGGCGCACCACACAAACAATGCACTATAAGTTTTAGCACACTTATATTTAACATAACTTTTAATAAAAACTATAAACGTAATACCATAGGGTAATATAAATACAACCACACTTATTGACATAATTAAAAAAAAAACTTTAAATGCAATATTGGTGCGTAATATAAAAATAACTGCACTGATTAACATATTTTTTAATTAAAACTATAAATGTAATATTGGTGCGTAATATAAATACAACTGCACTGTAATGTCCCTTAAATCCAAAAAATAAATAATAATAAATAATAATAAATAAAATAAATAAATAAAATTGTATGGGGTATTATTATCATTAGGACCTAAGGTTCATTAAAATTACTTCAGCACAGTGTAATATTACTGGGAATGATACTTGTATCTTGTCTGGATTTCTGTCGTTGATTGGTTGCATGGTAGATTGTATTCTTACTATGATATTTTTTACGGTTGTTTGTATGGTATTGAACTTGTAAGTCTTACACCGGTGTTTGTCACTCTGCTCTGTCTAATTACTTTACATTTTGTTATAAGTGCATGTTGGTTTTGGTGTAAAGTCTGGAACTCTATAAAGAAATCCTTGTAGTATGATATCTATGCTCATGTCGATACTAGAGGGATTATGTTTATTAGTTTATATGATGTTGATCTATCATATCCTAAAAAGTATCATTAGCAATGTTTTTGTTATTCTGCGACGTGCAATTGTTTATATATCATGATACTTGTTCACTGGTTTGATGTATACTATGTTTCTATATTTCTATTTGTGTAATTAAAGTGATTGTGTTTACTATGATGCAATAGATGAATTTAGTATTACTATAAGCATGCGCGGTAAGAAGAGTTGTGTCGGACTTGGGCTTACTTATCTTTTATGCGAGCTAAAACATGTTCTAACAATTTGTTACAGGTGCCCTAAGGGTGGCCCTAAGCTAGCACCTATGGTTGGGGGTAAAACACAAAAGGGAATACTAAGTGGAATGATGGAAAGACAAAGAATTAACCTATGCTAAGACTTTTATGTATTACAATCCAGTGCTTGCAAATAATAAGGTAAGTTTCCCACTATAGGGAGTGGGTAGAAAATTGCACCCTTAGTGGAGGTAGATGGGATTTAACTCAGCCCATGTGATGGCCACATGGTGAACATGCCACATTGGAGGGTGAGTAAAACCCTACACCCTAACGATTTGACTGTATTGTTTATCGTTTGGCCTTTGGGAGGGAGAGCAAAGCTCTCGGCCGGTTCCATGGCTATGGAGGGAGCCTGTGCTTGACTTGAGCATTGTTCATGGTCTGCACTTACCACTGCAACAGGATAATGTGCTTAGGCTTGGATACCAACAAGTAATCTTTGTAATCCCCTACACAAGTTGGGATTCACGTATGTCAAAACTTCTTTGTTGTCATTGTGATCCATCCTAGTTTATTTATATGATTTAATTAACTATTTGTTTACTAATCTTGCAAGTTTCATTTATTGACGGGAAGTTGTGTTTGGAAAGCTCAAAGCTTACTTGGTGAAGTGCTAGGACATGAAGACCACCGGTATGAATGGCCCTGGTAAGCCCAGGTCCATTGCGACCCTTATTCCCTTCATGCGAAATCGATGTGCAGTCTGTGTTGAAAATGAAGAAGTGGTCTTTAGTGTACTGTGTGTTTTAATGGTATTTACCATTCAAAGGAACAAGTAGATGAATGTTCATCCCCTTGGTGTTACTGGACATACTCTGTTGTTTGGGGCTTCGTAGGTAGGTTATTGTATGGGAGAAATATGCCAGGACCTATGTAATTATATTTTGCAAGCCTGTATAGGCATTTTCATTTTAATGAGGATGTTTTGGCTCTTGGCCTGTGTAATCTTCAAATCTTGGAGTCGCTAATGTATTTACTATTTGCCCCGGATGCGGGTGCACCTTGACCGCCAGCGTGACTACAAGACTAGCTACCTGCCCACCTAGCAGCACAGTGCCTCCACATAGCACCAGTTCCCATGCCGTGCATCCCCCAAGACACCCGCTTTAATGGAGGACATGACCCTTCTCCACCTTCCCTTTTCACACACTCTTGGTATTATTACCCACATGGCCTAGTGGGTGGCATTAATGTCGGCCCTGGTTCCTACGTCCCTTCCCCCACTCTGGTTTACCTCCACCATTAAACTCTCACGTGCGACGTCTCCTCCTTCCAGCGGTGCTTTCATTGATATGAGGATCCCCATTCATGCCCCCGCTGTCATTACCCGCCTTTTCTACTCTCTGTCTGCTTCCACAGCTGAAACCTCAGCTCCTGTTCAGTGTTCCTATGATGTTACTGATACCGCCATGAAGCGCACGCGTGGAACTTCGAAGCGAGGCTCTAGCCATGGCTCTAGTAAACCGGCGTCTGCAGCTGAGAAGGAGCATCCCACTAACATTGGCTACAAAGACAATGTTTTCATGCATGTTCGTCGTCTGGTTGACAACTGGGGGTCGCGCAGTGTAGCATAAATCCTAGCTTATGGCAGCCAGGGCACTCAAGTGAACTACTACTGGCTTATGAAAAACGTGATTGGCACCCTGGTGGAGGAAATGCTCACCAATTGGAACATGGCCAAGGTTTCCATCATGGACACCAGGGCCAACATGGCTCATTTGGACGGGGTGCTTGTTGCTCTGGAGGCCAGTCTAACTGGTCGTAGATACTCTCTGTTTCCTCATACTGCTCCTCCGATTGGTTATGGTCCCGCGGGTCCTGTCGCCGGTGTTGGGGAGGCGTTAATAGTTCATACTGAAGGTGCTACCATTGTCGTGGCTGCTCAGGCTACAGGAAGCTCCCTATAAGATTCCATGGGCATCACCGCCTCAGATGGTGTTGTCCCTGCTCGCAACCACAATTCCAGACCTGATTGTCCAGCAACAATAGTGGTGGTGCAGGGTTCTTCCCCTCCTGGGATATCCTTCCCTGTCCCCTCTACCATTGAAGTTTTGCATTACAAGCGCATCCGGAAGGTGGAAGAAGAGGCGGTTCTCCCTCGAAAAGATGAGCCATTGCCTATCAAGCTCCTGGAGCATCAATGGGAGGATGACTTCTTTGGCCCTTGTCCCATTTCTAAAGAAAATCATGGCTCCAAGAATGCAGAAGCTAGCACCTTATGCGGCTCAGTACGAGCATAGCTCTCCTGGTTTTTGCGGCCAGCTTTAATGTTTAGTCTATTTCTGTCTAGTCTATATCTACAGTCCTACTCTATTTCTGTCTTTCCCGATCGACTGTAATGAGGCTTATGTCACTGAGCTTGTCAACGAAGTCTCTTTTTATAACACTGGTTCCATGAGAAGCTTCAGAAAGCTATATTCAGACTCTCATGAAGATTGTAACTTTTTTTGTACCATAATATAATTTTACTATGCAGCTTACGAAAAAAAAATGTATTTACTATTTGAGTAATTTTTGGTCTCTGTTTTAAATAAAAGGAAAGCCTATGTTAATGGAACGTTGTTTCTGTTGGTTGCAAGTTTTAAATGTAAAAGACTCAGGTCGATTAGTTAAAATGTAAAAAAATGAGTCCTAGATTTGCTATTCGATGTTTTTCTTTCTTTTAGAGTTAGCGTGGATAATACTAAGGCTGGCGCCATTCTGCTAGAATCAATACGGTTTGTTGTTATGTTTGATACTGTGTAAAGGAAAATGTTTAAGTCTGAAAGCTTGGGACGTAATGATTATGTATGACTTGTGGCTATAATTAAATTCTGCCTATCATTTATCTGCTATGTGAAATGGCTAACGTGAAATTCTGAGTAAAATGTTTAAATTCGTTTTCTAGGTACCTAGGGTAAATGTAATGGGAATCGATCCCTGGTCTTTAATGTTCCTGTTCTAAGACTCTGTTTATTTATAAATGTGGGCGTGAAATTTTCTTATTTAATACTATAGATCGATTCTTGATAAATGGATCTAGGGTTTACGCAAAACTAAAACCTCTGTCGTTGGTGTTGAGTTTGATACTCCCGCGTGGATAATTGGATTTGTATTAATTTCTGAGTATTAATCTAGGTTTAAAAGCACAGCTCTAGCATGAGCTTGCTTTGCTAGAGCGATTCTCGTAAGAAATTGACTTTGCCCTGTGAAGAACAGTTCCAAATAAAAAGTTAATTAAATGTTTAGATTTAATACTGTTGTAAAAGATCTAGGATCTGCGATTCTAGTGTTATGATTTTGTGTGGAGCAAACGATGTTTATGATGTTGAAATAATTCAACATAAGATTTATAAAATGAGTATTCGTTATGTGTTGATTCCTGTAGATGTATGTAGAGTTTGAAATGTAACTGTTTGGGGTTTGAAAGTTTCATATAAGTCTGGAAAGTTCGTTTTCTAGATTATAAAAGGAAGAAAGAACTACCCTATGTTAGTCTAACAATAGATAAAACTATAAATGCTTACTCTCTATAATAAAATTATTTAAATAAACCCATGGTGCCATGACTAAATACTTATTTCAATGGACCACAGAAATAGATAGTTTAACTCAAGTTCATAAAGAAAAATTGCAGCTTAAAATGGGAATTTCAATGACTGTAAAACTCATCCCGTAATTCTATTAAAGAACCGAAACAGAAACTGATGTAGGGAAAGTATAAAACTCTTACCTAAGGTTGCACTGCTTGCAATAACTCTATAATCCTGCACACTTCAAACACCAATTAATAGGAAGTACTCTTAGCTTACCTATGGAGTGGTAACCGAATAAACTCATAACTGCCACATTCCTCCCAACCTTTGACCCATAACCGTTCCTGGTTCTTATTCGGATCACCCCCAGCTAGTTCGAACATGCAAGAAAATCTAGAACACCTAAGGAAGAGGCTGCTAGTATCTTGGAGCTAATCTTTGTATCTTCTAAGTACAAGATTTGGGATTCTCTCCAATCCCATACAGAAATAATGATAAGATCAGATGCCCTCTCTTGGCTCTTGCCCTTATATTTACAGGTTTCTTTGGAATGGAGCAGTTTTGTTATCTTGAGTTAACATTAATATTTTTAGTATCTTCTTGAATATAACTCTTAACTTGAAATATATGTAATATATTTAGAAGATCATTTTTAAATTATAATTTCTGATAACTTAAACTTTTTAAATTGTTTCTATTTTGAGTTTAGAAAAATAAATTTAGTTTATAAAATAACATATAGAGAGAGAGAGAGAGACTTCACTTATTTAATTTATTTATCTTTTATTATTCAAATAACTTCACATATATAATATTTTCATATATATGTATATAGACTTCACTTATTTAATTTATTTATCTTTTATTATTCATGCATCATATAGCATAATTGTATATCCGATGCTTCCTTAATTTATGTCAATTCTTTAACAAAGCCTCTTGTGGGGTTTGGTCGGTCAACTAAGATAGGTATCCCTAGATTCCCTTGCATGCTCGATTACCTCGTATTCGTGGGAGTATCTTTCAGTCATTGATGAGAAATAGATAATGATTCAATTAATCAATTTGAATAAGTATGATGAACGTTGGTGCTATTCAGAGTTTTTCAAGATCAACACCCTTAAGTGAGGTAACCCCTAGTGCTATTCAGAGCTTATGCTCAACACTCTCAAATGGGCATTAAACTAGTGCAATTCTAGAGCCTTTTGCTCAACACTAGTACTAGGATGCATTTGTAAGATACACCTAGGGATACAATGGCCAAAGATCCGATGCTCCAGAGCTTATGCTCAACCTCAAGTTTGGAGTGCTCCAGGGCTTATGCCCAACACTCAATTATTTATCTGTCGCGGTTACCTATGTGCTCCAGAGCTTACACTCAACACATAGCATTGTAACCCAATGTGCTCTAGGGCTTATGCCCAACACATCATAGAAGTCAATCATGTACTACAAGAACTTCTGCACAGTGCATAACAAAGGTCATCTCAGTATATTAGGGTTTGTGCCCAACACATAATAAAAATCAACCAAGTACATCGAGGCTTATGCCCAGTACATAAAAATAATCCATGTCCATCAAGGCCTATGCCCAATTTATATATAACAAAAGTAAATCATGTGCATTGGGGCTTACGCCCAATATATGTAACAAAAGTAAAACATGTGCATTGGGGCTTACGCCCAGTATCTATATAATCAAAATAAATCATGTGCATCAGGGCTTACGCCCAATATATAATATAATCATAGTCAAAGTTTCAGGATATTACACGCACCCACGGATGGTGCGTTGATGTGTTCTAAACCGAATAAATGAACACAATTTATTTAAAAATGATAACATTAAGTGGTGCGGTTAATTTAACCGGTCACATCGCTTTCACGGTGTGTTAGCGTGTTCCTAGTGCACCACCAAACATGTCGTCGACGCACCGGAGAATTCTTTTGGTTGTGTCCACATTAACCAGTGCGCACTCTAAATGCTAACACACCAGTGATACGATGCGTTGATCTGTAACAAACACACCATTAACGCCATAAACCATATAAATCACAAAGAGATATTGCTATCACGATGCACTTTGTTAATACTTGTGCATTATTCATGGTGCGACAAGTTATTTAGAATGGAGCGGTCCTTCCTAATGAAGGGCGCACCGCCAAAGCAAATTTTTAAATAAGACCACTTTATCTTGTGCTTGATAAGAACATGTGTGTGCCAAATTTATGGTGTGTTGATGTGTAAGAGGTGCACCGTTATTTTTTGAACATGTCACAAACCCGCAAATAGCTGCACCTACTACGGTGCGCACAGTTTACGGTGCTATCAATTCTCTACAATGCACTGGTGTGTCATAATGTTGGACACACCATTAAACAAAATATATTAAAAAAATTACCATTCTCATCGGCACGCTTGTTTATACTAGCGCACATTTTGCAGTTCTTATCTGCTTAAAGAGCGGTGCGTTCCTGTAATTTAGGCGCACCGCTTGTCAAATTCATGTATTTTGAGAAAAGTTTTATTATTTGATGTTAATAAATAACATGCTCATTTAATGTTTTTTTATGTCTATTTATGAGACTGGTCAATGTTATATGTGTATCAGAGACGTAAGCGGCGAGAGGTGGTTGAGAAAAAGTAGGCACAAGTTGATCCATACATCTTCGTGCGTGGTTGGGAGGCTGGAGAGAGGGAGAGGGATTTTTTCCCTCGCCCCATCACATATCATACATGAGATCTCTTGTTGGTTGTAGGCCTCCAAAAGTTCTATAAGAAGGATACATCCCTCAAGGGGAACTCATCTTTATTGGCGTAGTTCATCTATCATTAGGACCATGGCTTGCAAGAATTTCGTATTGGTCCTGGTCAGTGGTTTCAACCCACTAAGGAGGATATATATTTCATCACTGGCCTATCCATAGGAGGGGTGGATTTTCCCCAGTTCCATGATGTCTCAGTAGGTGTTGTGGCAGAGAGTTAGCTCGCTTACTCTCAGAGATATATCGCTGCACACATCGTCGATCCTGGTGATTTTTAGGTGCGCGGTGGATAACTCCATATTGGTGTTTTCAGTGCAGAGGAGGTTATGTGCCTCTCACTATTGGTTACTAGCATCACACACTCCACCACTATTAGGAAACGCATTAGTTTCCCTCTTTTATATTATGTAGATTCTTTATTGCGGTCACCTAGATGCATTAGGTGGTCCGCCATTTTTTACGGCAGTTTTGTTTTGCTCTGGATCGATGTCGTGTAGTGTTTGATGGGAGGTCCAACTTCCCTTTTGGTTCATAGTTATTTGCTTATTTTTTTAGAGGATTCTGGTCACAAGACCATCATTTGACCACCGCCCTCCTAGGTTGTCGATCTAGGTGAGTATGCAGATGTGGGGATAGATGATGCCTAAGAGGGGGCAGCTCGACTTCCCAGCATGGAACACATCATAGGTGTTGGATATGTTAGCTAGCAAGGAGGACCATACATTGGACCTTCTGCCATATTTGTACGTCGGGTTGGACTAGAGAGCATGACCCAACATCTTTTCCACCCAGGCTGAGCTACTAGATGAGAGAGGTAATAGTAGCATTATGTTTAAATTAGTATAGTTGCAGCATTTTATTGTCTTATTTAAAGTAAATGAAATATATTCTAACATTTTTTTTAATTTCTTTTATTAAAATTTTTAATGAAATTGTCTAATTATATTTGTTGTGTACTGTATATTATGCATACATTGGCACATTCGGTAGGGAGGTGACTCCTGATTGGGGTTAGGATGATGAGGATATGCAGGAGGATGACATGCCTACATATCCCAGACCTAGCCTACGACATAGGCCAAATAAGAGGTTTCGACAGGATGTGGAAAATAGGCTGTCCACACTGTTGGGTCAACAAGGCGTGGATCATATATGAGTCACGGATATCTTGCGATACCCTGATCTTGCAAAGTTATGGAGGATGGTGCCTCAGGATATGCGATTGTTGATGCGATATGTAGTTGGCGCATCCATGCTTTTATATGCTTGGAGGTCGGCTGATCAGTCTACATCATCCGATGAGGATGGCGATTCTCATCCTCGTCCACCACCTCCTCCTCCTCACCATGATGGCACTAGAGCATCGTCATATCATGCTCCACCTCCTCCACCTCACCATGACGCGGGAGCATCGTCATCTCATGCTCCACCTTCTCCTCATCACCATGATGCGGGAGCATCGCCATCTCATGCTCCACATACTCCTCCTTCTCCTCACCATGATCACGACCAAACACTATTTACTCCACACCCAGTCGACCCACCACCATATCCTATCCATCCACTCCACCATCTCCTACTCCACTCACCTCAGTTGTAGATAGGATGGTTGCAGTGGGTGAGATTCGTCTAGATGGAGATATATATGTTGCTCTCCGGTCTATTTTTTCTCCTAACAAAGGTATTGATGCCTCCACTAGTGGATGAGATATCTTATAGCAGTTATTGGAATGGAGATGTATATTTGGAATGTACCATGAGTTTGATATTATTGTTCACACACACACACACATATATATACTGCATTTTTCATGTTGATGTTTATTTATCTATGTTGATGGTGATATGTATGTTAGGTCGGGTTATATATGTTTGCTAGGTGTGCTTGATAGATATGTATTTTAGATGGTGTTAGTCAAATGTGTGCATGATGGTTATGTTGGATAATGTAGCTTGTGTTTTGTTAGATGTTATTGCTAGAAGATGTTTAAATTTTTTAAATGTATATGTTAGATGATGGTAGATCATGTTTACATGTGTATGTTAGGTGATGTTTGATATGTATGTTAGATTATGTTAGCTATTTTTTTATCTGTTTGTAAGATGCTTATGTTTGATAAGTGATGATAGATGTATATGATGTTTGTCATACTTGTGTGGTGGTTATGTTAGATGATGTTTATGTTTAGTGGGTGGTCATGATGATGATGATGATGGTACATTACATGATGTTAGGTGATAGTGGTGGTGGCCATTGATTTGATGATCACATTGTAATATTTTTTATTGTTGTGTATGTATATGGACTTACTTTTTTATGAACTCAATGGCCTGTCAAATTATTTTATGATATATATATCTTCATGTGTATGTTGTATATTGTTTATGTCGATGAGTATGATTCATGTGTGTGATGCAATTTTATTCATTTATTTATGTATTTATGTCGAAGTCATTTATATTTGCTATAATTATAATTGCAAATTGTGCAGAATCACAGTTATAATTGAAAGTTACAATCTCGACTATAATTACAAATTACAATAGAAATAACAATTACAATAAGAAAATACTAATTACATTTACAAGGTACAAATTACAAATTGGACAATTATTTACAAAATTGCAAGATTACAAAAAAAGTTATGAAATTGCAAAATTGCAGTCATTTAATCATCTTATCAATTAATTATGGGGTGGTCAGCTATAAAAATTTAATTCATCAACCAATGATTAAAAGTGTTTTATGACATGTCATGCATTATATGTGCAAGCCTTCGATTTTCTTGAGACTTATATCTATCATGTGCTATACAAATAAGTCGCAATTAATTATAGAATTGAAGTTGTAATTACTCTATAAATCATACTTGCATCTATATATCATAATTGTAAACTCAATGATATGAACACAATAAACAATGAGAAAGCACTATTATATATTGAGTGAAAAGAACACATACAACAAGTTGAATATAACCACACAATGGTATGGTTATGTCTATTGATAAAGACAAAACGATCTTGTAAAGGTTAATATAACCACACAAAACTAAAGTGTAGAAATTGAATTCAAAATTGAATGTGAACTTCTAACAATTAAATAGAAAAATGACATGATCACACAAGAAAAATTAATTGAATAGAAATTAAAGATAGAGAATTAAGCTAACAAGAAAATTTAAAATAACAAACTATTAACTAAGTATCACCCTTACTCTATGGATTATGCCCTATTTCCTTAGAATAGGCCACAACTAAGGTTATATCCCAACAGCAATAACTTAACCACTCACTACTTTTACAACATCATGCACAATAAGTAAAAGTAAAACCCATTTGTATTAGTAAAATAACTTGCACAATCTTATACTAAGTCTTTTATTTTCAGAGAGTATCTATCAACCCCCTTGCTTAGTGATGATAGTGCATTTTTATACAAATATCTATATAACATAAATGTAAACCATCTTGAGAATCGGAAGAGTTTCAAGATGCTACAACAATCTTAAAAATTAGACGTTCAAAATCAAAATAGAGAAATAATTCCCAGGGTCTTAACCCTGCATACAACTATATAAATACAATGGACCCAAGCAAATTCAAAGATCTTGATCTAAAATCAAGCTTTCTCCCCATGATACCCAAATAAGATAGGATTGAGTTAAGTGTTTTTTTATTTCATATATAAATTTTTCTTTATCCTCGTGAGCAAGGTATTTCTTTACAAACTAATTATATAGAAACCCATATGAACATTACATTAAAAACATTGTTTTTATTACATCGATGTCAATCCTCCCCCTTCATAGGTTTGGTCATGTACTTATCACTTACCTTGTAATTCCTTTTAAATTTCTTATTGTTCAATATTTTTAATCCTTAGGATTTTTCTAGAACAAAGTGCATGGCACATGGATAGGAATACATCTTTGTCCCCTACTGAATCATCCTCACTAGTTCCAATAGCTTTAGATTTTATTTTTTCCTTCAACATCCAATTGGGATCTTTCATTTATAAAGGATCTATCATGTCCCTAGGTTGCTCCTCCTCTAAAATTTGGGTTCCCTCCAAAGGGGAGGGGATCAATTTTTCAATGTATAGTGATATCGTCATTTTCTTGTTTTACATTGGGGGCATCTTATTTATAATCCAGGTGAACAATTTCCACTACAACATCAAATTCCACCAAGTATGCTAATGGATGTTCCTCCTTTTAGTGAGTGAACTAACAAAATTTCGGTGTTCCTTCTTAAATTCAGATTTCCATTTAGGGAAAATTACTAATATGTCTTCAAAGCAAGATGTACACTAAAAAAATAATTCTCATAACCATGGTTAATGTAACAAAAAATGCACAATGCTACATTTCTAGACAATACACACTTCAATTTTAAGGGGGGCTTGACCTATTCTCTTTATTCAACTATCAACTGAAATGCAAAATCTTGTTTTTAAACAATTGAGTTCTCTAACAAACTTATTCTCAAGAACTTCAGGTACCAAACCTGACTTAAGCCCTACTCCTTAATCTTCTTAACTATTTATTCACATCTTCTTATAACTTACATATAATTTCCTTCTATTACTCCTCTTCCTATAGATCCAATTGTTTGTGCTCTTTACTATTAACTAAATTGTCCCCATTCTTTGAAATTCTCACAAATTTTATTTCACATGCCATCAAAGGACTCTTGGATGTTCTCAGGGGATTAGCCACTCAACTATCATTATTTATAATGTTCAACATAGTGGTTGAGGGCCACTAGGGACACAAATCATGATTAAATAATATCACTAGCAAAAAGCATGTATGAAGTACTATTCAACATTAACTCAATCTTGCAAGTTTTTCTTGATATGATGGTTCTTTGATTTGTGCAAACTTTCATTTGCATATTATTGTTCATGTCCAAAATGTTGATATGGGCATAGTGAATTTAATATTTTTATTCATCTCCAAACTATTAATATGGAAGTGGTTCATTTCTATTAGTTGTTCAAGTTCTAGGGTGGGTGCCATGCACCATGAGTAGGGAGCCTCCTACTATCTTCTTGACCCAATCTCTCTACTTCTAGAGCTTTGAAGGTAGGCCCGAACATCATGTTTGTCGAGTAATGAGAATAAAGAGAAGCACCCATAGCGTTAACAACAAAATGAAAAATCCCCTCAACAGCCTTTAATATCTTTGAGGAAGAGAAGGCTCTGTTAGAATATTATCACCATCTCATTTTGGTCTTGCATGCATCCATGCATTCCATGCATTAGCAGTTGAGTCTCCTAGCACCTAGTCCTTACTTTGCCCCCCCCAGAGCTTGTTTTTTGCCATAATTAGCCCTCTTATCCACTCAGAGCGCCTTGTTTACATCACTAAAGTCCAAATTCACCCTCATGCATGATTTTAGGAGTTAGCATAGTCAGTTCCATGATTTAGGGCACCTTGTCCCCTAGATTACCTAGTTAACTGACTGTTACACCTATTTTCACTGCTACCGAGTGTAGGAGCACCTATTTTGACCACTACAAGTCAGTATTTCTCCCCCTTAGAGTCTCCTTCACTATTTTGGTGCCCACATGATTCAATTATGCTCAGTTCTACATCAGTTAACTGATTATTCATCATTGGTGGCCACCGAACCTTATCGAGAGATGGTTCCAATGCAAACTAAGCCTATACTTGAGGTGAATTCTAATCCTCTCGGAGTATCGAATTCATTCTATTGTAACACTTCTTGATTTCCAGCTTACAGCTAATTAATGTATCAACAACAGTTTTTCATCTGTGTTTCAGTTTTATGAGTGAATTGATTCATGTTTCTGTCTAATTCTTCTCAGTAATAATAGTGTGAAATTGTGAGGTTTGTTCTAGCTCAATGATTTATCCCCGTGGAATTTCACATGGTATCAGAGCTCGTGAGAGCTTTTGAGTGCAGGATTTTCATCAGTAGATTGAGCAGTTGCTTTCAGTAGAGCACCAAAATCCTATGGATTTCCACAACAAATCCTGATGCCATTGCATTGAATTCATTGGAGAAATCCTTTGAGGTCTAGCCAGGTGTGAAGGATCCGGATAAAAGTGCCTACTGTCCTAAAGCAGAGAAATCCTTTGAGGTCTAGCCAGGTGTGAAGGATCCGGATAAAAGTGCCTACTGTCCTAAAGCAGTGTTCAATAGATTCAGTAACAATCCTCCAGATATTTTTCCATTGTTTTTGCAGGTATTCTACAACAACTTCCATGAATCTGAAAGAAATTCCTCCTCTCTCTCCATTCAACTATGATGAGTGGAAACCAAAGATGATAGCATATTTGAAGGGACAAGGTCTTTTTGATATGTGTATTGGTGTTATGAGAGATTTTGTTTCCTATGAAGAAGAGAATGATTGGCCAAATGAATGTGATAGAGCCTTTGGAGCAATGTGTATTGCTATGTCTTCTAGTATGCGCTACCTCATGAAAAATGTTGAATATCCAAGTGATCTATGGGACCAACTGGACAAATCATTTGGCAAGCAGAATGAAGAGATTGGTGCAAGTTATTTGGAGAACAAGCCCAGTGATACCTCCTTAAGTGTTCTCTCTAATTATGTCTCGGCCTCAATCATCTCTCATGGTGAAGTTGTTCAAGATGAAGAAGAAGCTATAGATTCAACACAGAAAGTTCATGTTGAAGACATTCCTTCCTCTGTTACTCTAGAAGTTGAAGACAGTTTTGAATTGTCCCTTTCCCATGTAGTTGATGCAGATGAAAGTGATACAACTAATGAAGATGATACTTTTGTATAGATTATCCATTCCTCACTCATGTTCTCAATGTCTTCTATTTCAAATTCAGAGCAAGATATATCAGTTACTACTCTAGAAGTTGAAGAGAGTTTCGAATTCTCTACTTCCCATGAGTCTGTTGGTGTGCAGAATGATGATCTACTAAATGTTTTGGAGGGTAAATCAGAGTTTGGAGGTGATGCATTCTCCCTCCTTGATCACATGCTTCATATGAACTTATATTTGATCATTGACACATGCTCTCAAATTTTCTATGAACATGGATGACACTACCATTCGCTTGGGTTCAAGTCTCAGTCACATTTTTGTGATTTTGGTTTTGATCTCACCCCTACTGGTTCAAAGGAGATCACAAGAAACCATCTATCAATTCTTGGAGCTGATTTAACTTCCACTTATTAGAAGTTAAATTTTCAAGAGAAATTAGATATGATTGGAGCTGATCCTACCTCAGTTGATTCGAATTACAGGTTCCAGGATGATCTTCATATTTTTGGATTTGTTCTCACCATGTTTGGTCTGAAGAGCGAGTTCAGGAAGCCTCCAGATTCGCTTGCATCCATTGAAGTAGAATTCAAGCACATGTTTTTGGAGCATGATCTACTTATTCCCAAGAAGAAGATACCTTCAAACATTGAATCAAGCATCACACCTACTTGAATCTTGAGCATAATTTTTTTTTGTGTTTTAGTCTATCTTAAGGGGGGGTTTCCCACTGGGTTTTCCCTCTTTCCTCACTTTTTTAGATTATTGTACGGGGTGACCTTTGGTCTCAATAACTAGGCCCCTAATTTTCATTTATTTTTCCTCATAGTCCGGCTAAAGGGGGGGTGTTAGAATATTCTCACCATCTCATTTTGGTCTTGCATGCATCCATGCATTAGCAGTTGAGTCTCCTAGCACCTAGTCCTTACTTTGGGCCCCCCGGAGCTTGTTTTTGGCCATAATTAGCCCATAATTAGCCCTCCTATCCACTCAGAGCACCTTGGTTACATCACTGAAGTCCAAATTCACCCTCATGCATGATTTTAGGAGTTAGCATTGTCAGTTCCATGATTTAGGGCACCTTGTCCCCTTGATTGCCTAGTTAACTAACTGTTACACCTAGTTTCACTGCTATCGAGTGTAGGAGCACCTATTTTGACCACTGCAAGTTAGTATTTTCCCCCCTTGGAGTCTCCTCCCCTATTTTGGTGCCCACATGATTTAGTTATGCTCAGTTCTACCTTAGTTAACTGATTATTCATCATCGGTGGCCACTGAACCTTATCGGGAGATGGTTCCAATGCAAACTAAGCCTATACTTGAGTTGAATTCTAATCCTCCCGGAGTATCGAATTCATTATAGTGTAACACTTCTTGATTGCCAGCTTACAACTGATTAATGTATCAACAACAGTTTTTCATCAGTGTTTCAGTTTTATGAGTGAATTGATCCATGTTTCTGTCTAATTCTTCTTAGTAATAACAGTGTGAAATTGTGAGGTTTGTTCTAGCTCTGTGATATATCCCTGTGGAATTTCACAGGCTCCAAGCCATATAAAGGAAACGATGGGTGGAACTATGTGGCATATCCCCTATTTGGAGTGATTTTTGAGAATCGTGATACCATGCCTAAATATTGTCGTTAATATTGTGTGCCGCCAAGAGACACTACCACAAACTTAACTTCAGCAATAAATGCATTTGGGTTTATGTTGAAATATCAAAGTTTAACTCAAAGTATTTCCTCATAGTTTCTAAAGTACATTTGTGAAACAACAAAGCTCCTTTGTGTGTGTGTGTGTGTATTCAACCACTATGATGAAATATCAAATTAGCACAAAAATCCATTCAACAAAAATGTTCGTCGTTTTTACATAATTGATAAATACAAAGCAATCAATATTGTTAAAATTTCTAATAATTTCCAAATAAAGTGATTAATTATAGTAATTTTAATTTTTGGAAAAGGAGCCATTATTCTTTTGTCATTGTCCAGGGCAGGGAATAGCAAGTCAAGTGTTTGAAGTTGGGTTTGCAATTGAATAAATTCAAGATTGAATGTCAACAATGTTAAAATTCAAACTAATATATTTTGTTTACAAATCCTAAACCCTAGATACCCTAAGCCACAAACCCTACTCTGCCATTGTCTAAAGCAGGGAATATTTGTAGATACATGGGCTCGATAAGTGGTGCCATCTGATTCAACAACCCAACCAATGAAATTCAATATCATAGAAATGATGACTATCATTAAACACTGCAGCCATTATTAGTGGTTTTCTCATCATTGGGAGTCGAAATAAAGTCCCATTTATTTTACACACAATAACGTCCACAACCTACGGTTACGCCCACCACTCATTATCAATCATGATCTCCAAATTTGAGCTTCCTAAATATGGAATAATATCTACTTGGAGCTTCCTAAATAAGGAATACAATCTTACAATAATGCTTTTTAATTTACACAACGCATCATAATAACAAACCACACTTGTGAGTCCCGAGTAAATGAAAGCATCAATGCTTCTAAACCACATATGCACTGCGATGGAACATCCGCAAAAAAGCCTGTAAAATAAACTATCTGCTATATTTGATAGCAAATAGTTATCTATGTTGTTTTCAATATTGTTGACATCAATGCGCTTATTATATAAATACGCACCGGTGCAACCAAATTATTTTTACGCTCTGTAGTATGTTGTTTTTATTTTTATTTGGATGTCAAAACGATGCATTGTGAAAAGCTAACTGCATTGGGGCATTCATATCCGTATGGCACACCGCCATTCCAAAATTACTTAAAAATATTTATTCATGATGTGCTTCAAGCTATGACGCCCTGGTGCCTCTAGTTGAAGAGCGCACCGATGTCCGAAAAATCTAAAATAAAAGGTTGACAAATTATTTTCCCATAAACTAAAAATGAGTGGGAATTTCAATTTTAAAACTAATTTTACAAGGTATTAAAAAAACCTAATCTCTATTTCATTATTTTGCCGAAATTTCAAGGGGAGAGTTTTGGGAGAGAGTTATTATGGACGAGTTTGGAGCAACCAGATTATTCTGAAGATCGAAATTTGTAAGGTATGTTGAATCAAACAAAACCCTGCATAGTAGAAATTTCAAGTATGTAAATTATTACTATTATTTTTCTATTTAGATTTTCTTGTTGCTTCCTTTCGTTTTAGGTGACTGCAAAATTTTACATTACAGTTTAAATCCCTCTATTGTTTCACAATTAAGATTTTTATTTTTAGGGATTTTAGATTTAATGTGTTTGTAGTTTTATACATAAGTCATTGGGTGTGATGGGACCACTTCTTGGGTTGAATCCAAAACCCTGTCGACCCTGCCAGATTTTTTTGTAATTCTTTTAAGAGAGAATGCTTACGCAGCTTTCGTTGCATTCGATTTGTGAAAACACACAGGTGCGTTTATAGTAATAACGCACTTGTAATGTTGGGCCTGTTTTTTTTTTTAATTTTAAAAAAATATGCTTGCGCAATTGTCGATGCGTTTCAGTTGTTCTAACGCATCGGTGTCTTAATAGTGAAAGCACGCAGTTTTTATTCCTGGTGCTTTATAATAAATAAATCGCACCAAAAATGCGTATATGACGATTTTTTGTTATGTTGTGGTTAACGGTGAGTTTTAGTACGGCGCACCGGTGCGGTCATGTATGAGAAGCACCAATGCATTTCGTATGTTGTAATGCACCAAAATGGCAGGTTTTTATTTTTATTTTTTATTTTGAAGATATGTGATTTTTTTGTATAATATACTTAATAGCTTATTTATTTAATGGTCTAGGTTGTTTATTGATAGAAAATGCATGATAAGAGTTCAATGAACAACAATTATAGTCGACATGATGGGAGCACATCCAAAGTCGTGAAGAAGGCAAGTTCTTTGTAATTTCGGTATCAAATTAATATGTTTGAATTATTTGTAAATTTAACTAATATGTGTTGGTTAATGTCTCACATGCAGAGCCATAAAATGAGGAAGTTAGATAATATTCTTTGCAATCTAAGTGTAGAAGAGCATAAAACCTTGATGGAAAAGTTGCATAGGGATGAATCAAGTGAATAAAAAAGAAATGAATATGATTTTTTTCTTGAATTTTGTGTAATAATGTACTTAAGAATATTCGGTAATAAGTTTCAAACAATATAATTCAGATATGTTGAATGTTATGCAGGGATTGACATCAATAGAAGGGAATGTCAGCATAAGAAAAAACAAATCATGGAAGATGTAAATGATGATGAATTGGTGCTTAACTCATCTTGAGTGGTGCTAGAAGTTAATGAAAAACTTTTATAAATCTATGAGGGATACAGTGGAGAGAATATGTAGACATACTTTCCACTTACAGTACATAAATCAATCCAATGAGTCAAAGAATCAAGTTATATATAAACTACAGGAGGCATTTCCAGAGCAATGGTCAATGAGACCCGTCAGACTTGCAATAGCAAAAATATACAACAAAAAAAATCATTCAAAAAGTAATATCTCTAAACATGTTTTTATAGAATATGCGTGTACTACTACAAAGCATTCCTTTATTAATATTAATTATGCTATATTTTTTTCATAACAGCATAAAAAATAGTTTAATGTCATTTTACATTTTCAGGAAGATTTTGAAAATCCCAAAGGATGAACGAGGTGATATCTGAAATATGTCAGTAGGGATGTCCAAAAAAGTGTACAAGGAGATGGTAAAGGAAATGGACATAATTGCATTGCAAGAGGAGCCATCTCAACAACAACGTGCTTCAAATTTATGAAATCGTTGAATTTTTCTATTGTGCACATATAATTAATTAATTTAGCATTAAATATTCAATTTCAATTGTTTTGTCGCATAAAAGAAAAAAATGGGCTCGGAAAGTTGGAGCGCTCTGCAACTGTCTAGGGTTTGAGAGTCGACCTATCGAGATGATCTCGGCGGTTAGGGTTCCTTCCATAGCCTCCATCCCCTTTCTCCCTTGAGAAGCTATCTATCAAGGTCGATTGAGGGTGATTTTAGATGGTTTTACCCTGAGTATGGAGTGGTGGCGGAGCTTTTGCGCGGCGACCCATAGTGCAACGGGTTCTTCTTGCTTTCCTATGGCGGTGACAATGTCTTCTGTAGCAAGGAGTTGAATCATTGGCAGGGCGTTTCCATGATGCGTTGTAGTGACTAGTTTGGCGGTCGTATGGGGATACTTGTTGGATTTGAGGAGCGGCTTGGTGGTTTCCCTACTGTCGGCGGCTCATCTAACGGTGGTTTCGGTCTTGAGAAGTCGGTGGCTCTACTCTACTGTCGTGTTGAAGCCTTTATTGGCGTTTTCTTTGATGTCATTCCTTTGATCAGAAGACGTTGTTTTGGGACCTGCAATAGGCATTTGGGATAACGTTTTTGTCTGTTTCAGTCGGCATTACTTCTGGCTTCTTTCCTTTTTCTTCAACTCTTTATGAGTTGGTGTTTTTTGTATATGTGCTCATTGTTCAATCTAGGTTCTCCTGAAATAGGGTGTTTTTAGATGTAGTTTTTAAAGCTACTACTTGCTTTCTTAGCAGTGTTTTTGGTGCTTAGGTACCTGTATAAACTTGCAATACACTTTCAAATTGTATCTACAAAATGTAATTTTGTTGACACCTGATGAAATAAAATTATGTTTTTTTTCTTTGGAAAAAAAGAAAAAAAAATGGGACCCATTCAAAACATAAGACAGGACGACAAGAGAAAAAGGGATTGATAGCAAAGTTTGTGAGTAGTTGTGATTTCCTTATAACAACTTAAGATTTATTATTAGTTGTGATCTTTATATTTTAAATTTTTTTTACACCAACCATCCTTGGATGTCTTCAAATAGGTGTTAACATACAAAGAAGAGCCATCGAAAGAATTGATTGACATTGGGTTAAGTAAGGGTTGTGAGTATATGTTGGCATATCAAAAATTAATTGTGGAATATGTAAGTATCTATGTTGTTTTACTTCTCTCGTTTTATAATTAATAGAACAACAAAAATCATTTTCAATGCATGTCGGACCTAGTTTCATACCGGTGGGTCTGATATGCGATGGGGCATATCATACCCAGTTCCAGTCCATTCGCTTCTTCAGTTTTCTTGGTTAAGAAGAAGGATGGAACCATGAGGATGTGTATTGATTACAGGGCCATGAATAAGAAAACAATGAAAAAAAGGTACACCATTCCCATGATCGATGAGCTATTGGATGAGTTGCATGGGGTAGTGTACATTTTGAAGATTGATCTTCGATCAGGATATCACCAAATCAGGGTCAGGGAGCATGATGTTCACAAGACTGCTTTTAGGTGTCATTGCGGGTACTTATATGAGTTTTTGGTCATACCATTTGGGTTGACCAACACATCTACCACTTTCTAGTCTTGCATGAATCACATCTTCAATAGATAGTTACAGAAGTTTCTGTTAGTGTTCTTTGACGACCTTATTATATACAATAGGACATGGGAGGATCACTTGAGGAATTTGGATGAGATATTGGGCATCATGGGGGAGCAACCATTGTATGCAAAGGCTTCAAAGTGTGAGTTCGGCTTGATGGAGATCCTATATTTGGGCCATGTGATCAATGCGCAAGGTGTACAGGTACATCAGGAAAAGATCCATGCCATATTGGATTGGCCACCACCTAAGAATTTCCAGGCCATATTGGATTGGCCCGCTTAAGAACTTTATAGAATTGCGTGGGTTTTAGTGATTGTGCAATTATTACAGGCGCTTTCTTAAGGGGTTTTCACGGTTGGGTGCATTCCTAACTGATCTTACAAATAAAGGGGCATTTAGGTGGACAAAATAAGATCAAAGGGCATTTGATAAGCTCAAGGAGGTGATGAGCACTTGCCCAATTTTAACACTTCTTGATTTCACTCAGCCCTTTGTGCTTGAGTGTGATGCTTCGGGTGAGGGTACAAGAGCTATTTTGATGCACAATAGGCATCTGATAGAATTTGAGAGTCATAAATTCAGGGAGACATGGAGACTTTACTCCATCTATGACAAGGAGATGCACGCCATTATGCATGGCTTTGAAAATTTTAGATAGTATTTGGTAGGTGGAAGATTTGTGGTTAGGACATACCACAACAACTTGCAATATTTTAGGGAGTAGAAGGACCCGAATCAGAGACAACGGAAATGTGTAACCAAGATACAAGCTTATGATTTTGACATTGAGTATGTAAAGGGAAAGAAAAACGTTGTTGTTGATGCCCTGTCCAGGAAACCGACAACATGTTCGCTTATGGAAGTTTTCAATAGATTGGAAAGCCCTTATTTTGGTGGAATATTCCAAAAACAAGTTTGCTTGCGAGTTGTTGGGTGGTCACATTCATGATGATAGGTACAAAGTGGTGGATGGAATTATCTTCTGCAAAGATAGGATATACTTAGTACCAAAGTCCAAGATGAAAGATAAGATCATGAAGGCCATGCATGATACACCATTGGCAGGATATCCTAGATATTTCAAAACTTACATGCATATTAGATAGAGGTTCTCATGGAAGGGCCTCAAAGATGATGTATTGCGGCATGTGCGAGAGTGTATGACTTGTCCGTAGAACAAGTCAGAGCATACTCACCCAACGGGGTTACTGTAGCCTTTACCCGTCCCAGAGCAGAAGTGGGAAAGTGTATCAATGGACTTCATCACGGGTCTATTGAAGGTGCAGGGCAAAGATTGCATATATGTAGTGGTTGATCGATTGACCAAGTTTGCGCACTTCTTCACCATTTCCTTAAATTCAACATTGTAGGTACCACAACTGTTTTTTAGGGAGGTGTTCAAACTCCATGGGTCCGAAGTTCATTGTCAATGACAGGGATATTAGGTTTCTCAATGCATTTTGGAAGGATTTGTTTATATTGGCAGGTACATAGTTGACTCCCAACACCAATTATCACCCCCAAACGGATGGCCAAATAGAGATTGTGAACAATGGGTCAAGGGGTATCTATGCAACTATGTGTCAAGACAACATAGAGCATGTGTTAAATGGTTTCACCTGGGTGAAAATTGCTACAATACCACTTACCATGTGTCCATTGGTATGACCCCATTATGAGCGTTGTATGGATATGATGCGCCTTCATTTTTGGGCATGGCGTTTGGAGACAATAGGGATCCCAAAGCCAAAGATTGGATACAAGAGAAACAATATATCCTTAGGGTCCTTAAGAATAATCTATAGGTGACCCATAACCAACATAAGATGTATGCAGATAGTCAGAGGGTTGAGCATAGTTTCAAGGTAGGAGACTTGGTTTTTCTGAGATTGCATCCATTAAAAAATTCTTCATCGAAGAAAAGTGGTGTAGATAAGTTGAAGCCACAATTTTATGGTCCCTACAGGGTGATTCAGAGACTGGGAGAAGTAGCTTATGAGCTTGAGCTTCCAACAAAGAGCAAGATTCACAATGTTTTTCATGTGTTGTGCCTTAAGAAGGCAGTTGGACAACAGGTCACTACCTCAGTAGAGTCACCCCCACTAGATGAGGAGGGTCAATTAGAACTGAACCCAAAGGAGATTCCAGATGTTAGGGAGAGGTGTTTGAGGAACATAGTGATTAGGGAGTATCTTATCAGGTGGAGAGACTTGCCCATGGAGGATGCCACTTGGGAGGGAGAGCAGATTTTGAAGCATCTCGGTTTGTAGTTGCTTGAGGACAAACAATCTCAGGAAGGGAGGACTACAATGTCCTCTCCTAAATTATCACTCTAGGAGGATGACTCATTATCCTATTTGATCCTTGTAGGCTATAATCTGCGAAAAAGGGAATTAAATAATTATTTAATGTCACTTGGCGAAAAAAAGCAACATTGAAAATGACGTTGAGTAATTAATTGAAAAAAGGACATTACAAAAGTCACTTTTTAATTAATAAAGGTGGAAAAGAATAAAAGTGGCCAAAATGGTTCAAAAGGGGCATAAAAGGGCAAATCGACTCCTTCTCTCATTCATTCATGACTTATTTTTGAAAAAGAGAATTTGAGAGCTCTTGTGGCTTTTTGGCTTTTGGGACGAAAACCCTAAGAGAAAAATTGGTTTAAGTGGTGAAACTATCCACCCTAGCTAATTGTGAGGGAAAGATCACTCAGATATTTTCATTGTGCCTCGTTTCCATGGACGAGAAACAAGTTACTTACAGATCTATGTAGTGTTTCCAAGTTTTAATGAGTTGCAGCTAGTTGGAGGAGGGTGCACTTTCCAAAAGAGGACACATTTTCTTTTTTCTACTGCATATTACTGCTAAGAGGTATTGTGGGGGTTTTATAGTCCATATTTGAGGTGTGAAGAGAGGCACATTACTTGTGAGGGGGGCGTACTCATTTATGGGAATGCCATACTCTTGGTGGGGCTGAGTTTCCATTTTAACTCTGTTGTTAGTAACTCTTTTGGACATCCATCTACTGCTGGTTATTATTGCTCAGGATAGACATAAAATATCGTGACTATTGGGGTGCATTATCAGAAGATCTTAGCTGAATATACTCATTCTCCACTAAGTCAAGTTGCCAAAGAGGGGTCGAGTTTACTACTGGATATGTTCACTATGTTTGCTTCCTGGTTGTACCCCTTTCAATCAAATTGTGGGGTTTGAGAGGAGGGGGTCTATTCCATACAAGAGAGATGCCTCTGTTAATGGTCTACATGATTGTTACAGGTCATATTTGTGATGTATTTCCATAAAGTTTGGGCATTGCTTACTGCTATTACAATATCTAATAAATCATAGTCACCTACAACATATACCCACTCTTGTACACTGTTATAACCTGATCACTGTTGCTTATTTAATGGTCATTAAATGCAATCATTATTGGTTATGTATGTACGTAATGCTTGGCATTTTTCATGTCAAGACAGGGTTTGAAAAATAAACTCAAAACAAATACAAAACCAACAAAAAAATCAGTTAAATCAAATTCAGAGCAGTGGTCACCAAAGTGTTCGAGGGAAGTCCTAAACCAAAGTTACATAATAGTAAAATCAACTTTCAGTCCAAATCTAGTGGGGTATCTTACATAACTGTTGTTATAAATTATGCCCTTTTTAATTGCACTTCTGGGACAGACTAAAACCCTCTAAAAGGGCTAGGTCGGGTTCACATTTGAACGACGAATATCATATTTTCCAACCACATGCTTTACAAACCACCGCAAAGATTATTGATTGTTGATATATTTTTGTGGTCGTGATCGTAATCATTCGTGGTAAAGAGGAGCTGCTTCATTCTTGATATTTGCAAATTTTTCTATATACATTTAGCCATTGATTTTGCATGGGAAATTAGAACTGGACTGTTCATGGTAAGCACCCTCCTTATAAGCTATGTGCATATACAAGCCAAATAATCTCCATGAACAATTTTCTTCTATGTTTCCCATTGATAGTTTTTTCATGCCAAATGATTAATCATTGTTTAGCGCTCTCCATTTTTCCCACAATAGTTATAAAATTAAAAAGGTACATGCGAATGCATTCACCAAATATGAAATCATACATGCCTAATTCACCCTAGTCGGATCTATGACCTTCCATTAGTACATATATTCTCAATCTGACCATCATTAATGGTGAAGAATGTCACAAATTCCTCAATGAGAGCCCACATTTGGCCCAAGGTTAAACTTAAGCTCTAATACCACATTGTGACATCCTCTCCCAGCTCCCCCATCTATAGGATATGTAGCTATGAGCATGGCTGTCAAATTTTGAATTTAGAGGCAATTTTCCCATGACACTAGTAGGGTAAATCTCCCAAAGAGGACAATGGTCCTATCAAATGCATGATTATTGCAATTTAAAGGAATGCGATATATTAAACCAACTAAGACTTTGTAAATTGGGTTTAGCTCAAGTAGTTGTGGGATGCAATGTTATCCTCCCCACCTAGGTTCTATTCTCGTAAGTGACAGGTTGAGCTCGTGATGAAAATGTTGCTGTAATGGCTTTAAGCATTGTTGTTGACTTGGCCTTGTGCCCTTACAAATCTAGGGTTTACCCTAGGTCCCATCCTTGAATTGAGGGGAAGCATCTTGGGGTTTTCGCCAGGCATTGTAACCTAGAAAAAAAACTAACCTAGATTCATAGAAATTCATGGCAACGAAATTCCCATGAATAAAATCAAGCATGATCACACATAACATGCAAGATACATAGATTTTCATAATTTAAAATAAACATAAGTTTTGCATATCCATAAACAACTGTAAGGAACTTATATTTTAATGTAAAATTGGTCCAAGAAATTGGTTGCATAAGAAAAATTTTCCACCCAACAGTAGGTATCCAATGTAGATACCATCCCCAAGTCAAGCTAAGAGGCCACTAGGGTGAAGAAACCAAGCTACAAGCTTTTATCTCTCTCAACCCAACCCATTTGCTCTCATGCTCAACCAATCTACTCACTATAGAGCATTACATGCATCTCATCTAACCATTAATAGCCAATGAACTCCCTTTCACCACCCCAGACAACACAAGGAATATCATCCCTTTCTATGCTCAATAGTCTCCTAGGGATATTTTTCCCTCTAGTTCTCTTAAGTGGGGCAGAAAGAGCCCAATCTAATGTATGCTTTCTAAAAACTATCTACAATAACATTACTTGGATCTCAAACATCCAAAGAGCAATGAATGCATATTGGTGAAGGGTTATTATTTCCCAGCATCTATGCTCACCTACAACCAACTATATTTCTTCCTAGGTCTACAATTTCTTCTTCATAGTGTTGACTTTTGTTAATTTTTTAGCATTAATTCAACATACTCTAGGATCTTTACTGAGAGAATAACATGTACAGCATATCAAGCATATCAATCACAACAAGCAATCACAAGAGACAATAGACACACAGAGTTTCCTTGGGGAAAACCATAAAGGTGAAAAACCCCAATAACTTCCTCAGAGATAGATAGAGCAATGATACAAAACCCAAGCATAAGAGATAGTCTCCTAGCAGCAGCTTCTCCTCCTCCACTAGTGCGCCACTCTCCAATGAGTGTATGAGTGAGAAAGTGAATGATCAAATAGAGTGCCTCCCGCACTCTATTTATACTTGACTTGACTTGCCTAATAACCTTTTCTAGGTCAGCCTCAACTTAACCACATAACATAATGCTGACAGGGCCGACCCCCAATAGGGTGGTCTAATAACCCTTTAACCCACATGACTTATACAGGGCCGACTCCATCAAGGTGGTCTAATAACCTATAAAGTATAAGTTACGACACTTACAATATAAATGACGACACTTCCGTATAGAGGAATAATACCATCTCTATAGGAGTACAATATACATATGTGAAATACATTCCGAAGTTACAATTACATCAACACTCCCTCTTAACTAAGAAGGCATTTCTCGACACAGATCTGCTAGCACAAGTCTTCTTCTCTGGATCATCGTCACTGGATCATCGTCATCGTCATGGCTGCTGCTATCTCAATCAATCTTTGATCTACTCATCATAGGAAGTTCTACAGAGCCAGTCCTTTTTCATACTGGATGTAGGCCCACTACCTGCAGGTCTTCATCATCACTGGCCATGCTGTGGAATCCTCAGGACTTATTACATGCGTCACAAACCCTCGCAAGAGCATCCTAGGACTTATTACGGGCACACAGCCCAACCTATCTGATCTCCCAGGTCTTACATGTGGTTATGGCACAACCTTGAAAGAGCATCCCAGGACTTATTACGGGCACACAGCCCAACCTATCGGATCTCCCAGGTCACATTACATGCCATAGGACAAACCCTCGAAAGAGCATCCCAGGACTTATTATGGGCACACATCCCAACCTATCGGATCTCCCAGGTCTTACATGTCCTCCCAAGCACAACTTGTCCACGGCCACAGAGAATCATCCTGATACTCATGATCGTACTGATCATAACCTCGTTCATGAAGCACAACCCAGATGCAAATCACACAACACTTACATTCACCGGCATGGGAAGACACACTTCAACCATCCGTGAAAGGCTCAGCACTTATATCTACGCCATGGGAAGACACACTTCAACCATGCGAGAATGGCATCGCACTTATATCCATAGCCATGGGAAGACACACTTCAACCATGCTAGGAATGGCACAACACTTATATCGCAGCCATGGGAAGACACACTTCAACCATGCTCGAATGGCACAACACTTATATCGCAGCCATGGGAAGACACACTTCAACCATGCTCGAATGGCACATCACTTATATCGCAGCCATGGGAAGACACACTTCAACCATGCTCGAATGGCACAGCACTTATATCGCAGCCATGGGAAGACACACTTCAACCATGCTCGAATGGCACATCACTTATATCGCAGCCATGGGAAGACACACTTCAACCATGCTCGAATGGCACAACTCTTACATCAACGACCATGGGAAGACACACTTCAAGCATGTCGGAATGGCCCCAACCCTTATATCTGCACCATGGGAGGACACACCTACCACCATGAGAGAATGGCTCATGTGCATCTGTGTCTTCGGAACTCATCACACATAATCCAACTGATTATGTAATTTATCCACCTGATACATATAATCACATATGATCATCTTGATCATCATCATAGCATCATCTTGATGCATATCATCCAGAGTATCATCCTAATACTCATCTCACATGATCATCCTGATCATCATCACTGCGTCGTCCTGATGCATATACATATACATGATCCAACTGATCATACCAAGCATCCAACTGATGCATATACATATACATGATCCAACTGATCATACCGAGCAGTACCTGAAGCATCATCCTGATGCTCATCACACAACGCTTACATCCACGGCCATGGGAAGGATCCTCCTCTCACCATGCTTGGAATGGCTTCTGCAAATGTGTCCCGTCACTTCTTCCTTGAAGTATCTTCAATCTGAAGAACACCAAGCCTCTCTTTGAAGTACTCGAACTTCACTCTGGCTAGTGGTTTCGTCAACACATTTGCAACCTGCTCATCCGTCGCAACATACAGGAGCTTCACTGCTCCTCTCTACACCATATCCCTTATATAGTGATATTTGATCTCAATGTGCTTCGACCTGTCATGGAACACCAGGTTCTCAGATAGCTTCACACAACTCTAGTTGTCACAAAAGATACCAGTAGCCTCCAACGGGAGATCAAATAACTCAGACAGTAGCTTCTGGATCCATATTGCCTCACAACTAGCCGAACAAGTTGCAACATACTCTGCTTCGACTGTAATCAATGCTACGCAGGATTGCTTCCTGCTAAACCAAGAGATCACACCTGATCCTGTCACGTCCCCTCCCATCATACCAGCGCGATGGAGAGGATCGTGATACTAAAACCGGGCATCTAGCCCCATGAACTTATTAAATAAGCATTCACATAATATAAAAAGACATATGGAAATGTATAATTATAAGAAAACACAACGGAAGTAATTTCAATTACACATCCATCATACATTCAAGATATTCATCAAATAAATAGTTGCAAAGTTAACACAAGAGAATACTTATCTTATAACAAAGTAGTCCCAAGCAACTGGCTATGCAACTGCAACGTTCCACCCAACCATAGGCCAGTTGTGATCATCAATATCTCAACACACTGCCACCCCCGAGCTGGGCATGATCTCTACAAGGAATCAGGGAACAACAGACTCACACATAGCTCAAAGATACACCAAATCAGCCAAGCCAAGCTACAGTTGGGTTTATCAGGCTGTTAGGCAATGGAAGGAAGAATTGCTAAGCTAGTGGGATCATCCATAGAGATATGGGCACCCTCTGTAAGATCTATCTAGCTTGGTCTCCACAATACCTACACACCCGGCACAAGGAAGTATTCCCTTCACTAATACACAGTCCCTCAGGACATACCTCCCATTCTAGTGTTCTTCAAGGTGTGCATAGAAGAGCAACCAACCCTTTTGATACTCTTGAGAGGTTACCTCCTCACTAGGTTTATCAAGCCAATTCTGGTCCACTTCCACTCCTAATTCTTGCTCATAATTTCCAACCAACACAGGGATGCACCCTATAACCAAACACAAGTGCTGAAAAACGTGGGCAACCAAAACGAACTGGTAGATGGGGAATAAACCCTAGGAGAGCAAATTCATTTTCAGAAAACGTTTTTCTGCATTTCAGGGGCAAAAACGACCTCTATAAACCCCCAAAACGTGACTCCCTTTCTCCCAGCCACTGTGCAACACAAAAACGAGCTCCCAGCTATGGAAAATGCAGGAAATTGGTAAAAAACGTGATGGGGAAAGCCCAGCTAGCTCAGACTGCGTGAGAGAGGAAAGACTATGGGTTCAGAATGGCTTTGGGCACCATTTCGTGGGTGTTTTCTTGCCCCAGAAGCAAAAGTACGTTTTTCCAGGTTGATGGCTTGCCCATGCACGAAATTGGCTGCCATACCTCTTCATTCCCAAGGCATTAACTACCTCAACCAATTTCTAGAAGAATTAAATGATTGGGTGCATAACCCAAAATGGGTAGTTGGTGGTTTATGGGTTTTCTCATTTACACATGGATTAACACCATTGGCTCAAAGGTTTGAATAATTTCCCTCCCTATTCCTTGTAGAATCATGCCCCCATCTCTTTGTTGCATTGCATAGCTAGTTGTGGGTTTTTCATTAAAATTCATATTTACATGATGTCTTAATTTACATTGTTCCTATCTAGCACAAGAACCATAGGCATCTATTTTTTTTAATTGCCGATACATAAAACACTAAATCAATGGTTGGGCCTTGGCCTTGAGCTCCTCACCGTGATTAAATAACAATATTTACATCATTTACGATTTAATGCAAAAGGGGGTCAAAATGGGGACGTGACAGATCCCATACTGGAGCAGCACCCAGAAGTGCTCTTCCTATCTGTAGCACTGCCTGCCCAGTCCGAATCAACATAACCTTGTAGGTTAAACTTTTGATTCGCATCATACTTGAGCCCATAATCAATTGTACCCTTCAGGTACCCCAAAATATGCTCTACAGCAACCAGGTGAACACCTTTGGGATCCGTCAGGAACTAGCTCAATGTGCTCACCGCAAAGCAAATATTTGGTCTTGTGTTCGTCAAGTACATCAAGGACCCAATCATCTGACGATACACCGTGACATCAACCAGCTCAGATGAAGCATCACACATAAGCTTCAGGTTCGATGCCATAGGGGTGGCCATGGCCTTGCAGTCCATCATCCCGAACCTCTTCAGGATCTCTACTACATACTTCCCTTGTCCAAGGAAGATCCCATCTGCACTCTGCCACACCTCCATGCCTAGAAAATAGTGCATCATCCCCAAGTCCTTCATCTCGAACTCGGCAGCAAGCTTCCTCTTGGTATCGGCAATCAATCCATCCTCACCTATAACAAACAGGTCATCCACATACATAACTAGTATCACAGGATTGCCTTCCTCAACCTTGTAGTAAAAGTTGGAATCTGCTTTACTCTTAGTAAAGCCCAAACAGGATAGAAAGTTGTCTATCCTACCATACCAAGTCCTAGGAGCTTGCTTCGAGCCATACAAGGCTTTCTTCAACCTGCACACATATGACTCTCTGTCATGTGTCTCAAAACCAAGTGGCTGCTCCACATACACTTCCTCCTCGACTACACCATTCAAGAAAGCTGTCTTGACATCCATCTGGTGTATCTTCCATTTCATCACTTGCTTTATATTTCTCTATGCTGCCATCTGCAGCATGCTTGATCTTATAAATCCACTTGGAAGTCACAATAGACTTCCCTTCTGGTCTTGGGACCACATCCCAAACATCATTCTTCATGATCGACGGATCATGGCATCATTACTTCATCCCCGATCCTGGGAACTTCAGATTCTTCAATAGATAGATTTGTTGCTGAACAAATGTTGTAGTCCTTCTTTTGTAGGTACTCGTATACGATCTTTCCTACAAAAAACAAGTTGAATTGCATGATTAGGAACATCTCATAGTTTTCCGAACAAATTCTCACACATAAAGAAATATGTCATACAGTCATGCAATTATTTTAGCCAATGCTTCAATACAACATTTATCCATATCTCGTAACTTTCTAGATGCCTTCCAATCTCTACCAAAACATTGTTAAGAGTGTGCACAACTCCAACATGTCAACAAATAGGTTTCATTCTAGATAAGTAGCAATGGAATGTTGTGCAGTGCCATAGGCCACTTACCCATCACATGCATATTAGTAGCATACTGTTCATTAATGCAATTATTCTAATATGCATAATACACAACCTAAGTCTAGGAACATAAGTATATACATCATTGAACAATATTATTTAAACAATCAGATATACAAGAAATGGCAATTCAAATACTTATCTTTGTTTGTTTGTTGTGTGGACTCCCTCTCAATCTTTGCTTCCTTGCGTGAACTATTGGAGTGTGCTCCCTCTTGATCTTTGCTTCCTGGATTACTTGTCCTTGAACTTATATTCATCCTGGACCACTATGCATGCTTAAGTGTGCACTAGTGTCATGATTGTGCCATCATGTTAGCGGATAACATTATCCTCATACAACACCACAGTGTATTAGTACAATCATAATACAATCATAAGTGTCATAACCCGAATCAATGAATGTCTTCTATCATGCATTCATACTTTTACTAGGGTGATCAGACAAGTCTAAAATTAAACAAGATTGTTACTAAACTCAATAACATGATGACAATCATATTATAAACTTAATCATGAACAGATTTCAAACATACCTGTAAGTCATACCTGTCAGATTGCTTGTAGTAGTTGTTGTTGTTGTTCCTTTTGTTCTTAGGACAATGTGAGGAAAAGTGTCCTCTCCTTGGTGTGGGCTGTGAGAGCTTGAACTTCATTCCCCACCTTTCTTCTCGAGCTATACTTCGAGCTTCTTCCTGTGAGCATTCTTCCCACAGCCTACTGAATGAGATAAGTTTCTTCCTAGCACAAATTCCTTGGATGAAGGAATCACATGATCTAGGAAGGCCATTAAGAGTGGTCATTACCACTTCTCCATTCTCTATATCTTCTCTCACAGCTTCAGGTTGTTCTTTTATCTAGGAGACCCTTGAAAAATAAGACTGCATAGTCTCTGCATTATGGATCTTGATATTCTTCAATTGATTCCTCAAGGTCATCTTTCGATTTATGTTCTTCCCTTCAAATAGCTTGGTCAAGGAATCAAACATCTCCTTGGGTGTCTTCAGAGATGACACATGTGGTCTTTGATAGAATCAACAATGATCCTCTTAGCCTTGACCAAGTTCCTCTTGTGTAAGGCCTTAGTCTCTTCTCCCTTTGGGACAGGAACCCCTTCACTTATGTAGGTGTCCAACTCACTCTCTTCTAGAATTAACCCAATCCACTTGATTTGCAAAAAATTGGATATGGAGCTAGATTAGGGTTTGATAGAGAAACCCTAAAAATTCAAACTTTGAATTTCAAACTTCTGAAAGGATAGAAAGATGTGCCTTGATGAGCTGATCAAGCTGGTATACTCAGAATTTGAAAACTGCAAAGTTTCACCACCTCAAATTTGCTTTTCAAACTTCCAGATTCACTAGGGAGGACCCTGAATTAGGGTTTGATTTTCCCGGAGCTTCATCCATCCAAAAAGTTTGATCTTGGTCTCTAAACTTCGATTTTTCTGAGTAGCTTCTAGCCATGGACTCATATTCCAAAAATTCCAACTTTTGCAGAAGCCCTAATTTTCGGCTTCACTATAGAGGACCCCAAACTAGGGTTTGATTTTCCTGGAGCTTCACCCAACCACAAAGTTCGATCTAAAGCTCTAAACTTCGATTTTTCAGAGGAGCTTCCAACCATGGTCTCAGATTTCAGAAATTCCAACTTTTCCAGAAGCCCTAATTTTCGGCTTCACTAGAGAGGACCCTAAACTAGGGTTTGATTTTTTCGAAGCTTCACCCAACCAAAAAGTTCGATCCAAAGCTCTAAACTTTGATTTTTCCAAGGAGATTCCAGCCATGGTCTCAGATTTCAGAAATTCCACTTTTTGTGGAAACCCTAATTTTTAGGGCAAAAAATGAAAGTGCCCAGAATTGAATTATGATTGGACAGAAATATGCGCCTTGATGAGGAGAGTCAAAATACCCTACTTCCTTTCAAGATCTGTGGAGAGAAACCCAATAAACAAGAAGCCCTAGCTTCCGCAACTGCACAACGTCTTTTTCTCAGGTTAGCTTTGATACCATGTTAATTTTTGAGCATTAATTCAACATACTCTAGGATCTTTACTGAGAGAATAACATGTACAACATATCAAGCATATCAATCACAACAAGCAATCACAAGAGACAATAGACACACAGAGTTTCATTGGGGAAAACCATAAAGGTGAAAAACCCCAATAACTTCCTCAGAGATAGATAGAGCAATGATACAAAACCCAAGCATAAGAGATAGTGTCCTAGGAGCAGTTTCTCCTCCTCCACTAGTGGGCCACTCTCCAATGAGTGTATGAGTGAGAAAGTGAATGATCAAATAGAGTGCCTCCTGCACTTTATTTATGCTTGACTTGACTTGCCTAATAACCTTTTCTAGGTCGGCCTCAACTTAACCACTTAACATAATGCTGACAGGGCCGACTCCCAATAGGATGGTCTAATAACCCTTTAACCCACATGACTTATACAGGGCCGACCCCATCAAGGTGGTCTAATAACCCATCAAGTATAAGTTACGACACTTACAATATAAATGACGACACTTCTATATAGAGGAATAATACCATCTCTATAGGAGTACAATATACATATGTGAAATACATTCCGAAGTTACAATTACATCAACAACTTTGGCTAATATTCAGATTAGTAATGGTTGCACATGGAGAACACAACATGTACTATGTAGAGCATGCGTGCGAGAGTGTTGGAACGAATGTTAGGATTGGGGGAAATGATGGTTAGAATTAATGCTGGACTCTTCACTTCCCTTGATAATTGTACTTAGGCCATGTTCCCACAACTACGTGAGAGGGCTTCTCCACCAACCCCTTACATGCATTCAATTATTGATTTGATAAGTTAGAGGATGCATATGACTTCCTTTAAGACACATGGTAGAAAAAAGACTAGTTCTAATGTTGTGGCCATGGAGGATTTATTTTCCCATATGCCCCCATTGACTTTCCTCTTCCCCTCTAGTGGAATCATAACCCCTCTCATGCTTTTCACAATGATCTTGGACCATGGTATATTATATTTTAACATTCAAACATAAATTTAGTTCACCGTGTCAAGCCTACCACGTGGTCCATATAAGTATATTTACATCATACATCCCTAGCTATTCACTTGTCGACCCTTGGCCTTGGGCTTCACATTATAAATCCATACTAGCATATTTACATAATTTACAAGCAGGGCTATTTTTTTAAGCTCACATGGCTTGACTTCCATCATTATAAACTTGCTATTACAATCTATACATAATCTGATCCAATACATTCCAGGGGTCAAATATGGAGTGTTATAAATTGAGAATTTAATACCTTATGACCAAAGTATATTTAAGCTATGCAACATGAAACCTAAATTAAAAGAACACTTTTTTCTTCCATTTTTTTTGTTTCGAAATGTGTGGTAAATATTATTCCTTATTAAAAATCCTCATACATTAAGATCTCAAATTCACTATGAAAAATAATGTTTTCTTCATTACAAAATTTATTCAATGTCAAAAGAAGTTATTACATATTCATAAATCTAGCCCATGATATACCTTTTGTCTTACACCCTATCCAAGTAGATTGTAAGAGATACATGAATCCTATTTACTCAAAAGAACACTTACCATTGAATATTGTCTACAGTGTCCCTTTACAGTGATAAAGATGTAACCTACCTACTCAAAAGAACACTTACCATTGAATATTGTCTACAATGTCCCTTTGCAGCGATAAAGATGTAACCTACCTGAAAGGTATTAAGGGATCATGGTAGTTTTTTTGGATGGATATCAAAGATTCTATTCTCAATGCAAAATTGAACACAAAACAACCAACTATCTATGCATTATATAACTACAGTTCATGACAAAATGCTCTACTTAGAGTACATATTCATTATGACATATTTCATGACAAAATGCTCTACTTAGAGTACATATTCATTATGACATATTACTCACTTCTTATGGATCTAATATGTTATAGAAACCATTTTTCCATATTTCCTTGTAAATGTTTAACCAAAAAAATCTTATATCTCCTTTGCTCTTTTCATACTTATAAAATGCCTTTTTAATCTAAATCTTTGTATTTACTTTACCCTTTCTTTGAGACCTCATTTCATACTATAAGGGATTACACGACCCTAACAATTGTATGCTTCATACAATAAGTGATTATTAACATGACCTCTAAAATACACATTATATTTACAATTTATATTTATATTTTTTTCTCTTAGGGTTTGAGAACACGCCTTGTTGTCCAAAGGGAAGCTCTTTCAAGTAGTGTTAGGGTTTTGGACAAGGAAAAGGCAAGGGTTCTTAGGAGTTAGTTATTCTTCGAGACAGAGCACAAGCAGAGCGAGACGGCAAGCGTGAGCAGGTGGCGGCAACAGTAGCAGGAGGAGATCCAGAAGGTATGGACTGGCATTAAACATCAATGTTTCTTCATATGCGCTGAACTATATTTTTTCTGTAACAACTATGTCAATCGAATCCTACAATTACCTCCCAACTTCTGTAAAGTTGCAAATATGTTGTTGTTTTATTTATTTTTTCTTTCGGTTTTACCTATATATAAGCAGTTCTGCAATGATAGTGCCTATGGTTTTCAATTTACTTTTTCCCAATTGAAGGCCTTTTGTGGTTTACGCACTTTCTTTGTTTGGGAACTTTTATGGGTTTTAAGACTTTGGGATTTTTCTGAGATGTAGGGTTCTGGGAGACTGTGCTTTAGAGATCTGTTTTTTTTCTGAGATTTTAGGGTTTTGGGAGAGGGATTTCTGTGCTCTCAGTGCTATCAAAGTGTGTGGCACATATGTTATCTTTCGGTAGGAACCTTGAGCATTGGGGGGGGTTTACTTATCACCGATAGTTTCCATAGATCTTGTGTAATGCAAGGCTCTATCTGAGCAGGTTTAAAGTTTCGTTTTATTTGTGTTTTTCCCTTTTTGTATCTTTGTTTATAATTTAGAAGCGCACTCGATCAATGAAACATTATTAGATTTTCCTTAATCTGTATTTAAGTATGTAGAAAAATATAGCTAATGTATCATGCATTAATGGGGCAAAAAGAGGTGTTATTTAATTTCTGAGAGTCCTCTTTTGTAGGAAAAGATAAGTCGCGATGGTGAGGATTAGTGTCTTGAACGATGCACTTAGGAGCATGTATAATGCTGAAAAGCGTGGGAAACGGCAAGTGATGATCAGACCGTCATCAAAGGTTATCATCAAGTTCCTCCAAGTCATGCAAAAGCATGGTATGTCCATTTTCAATTCTCATTTTGTTTCATACTGACTTTGATTGGTACAATGTGCTCTGGATCGCTATCTGGCTATGATAATTTTCTGTTCTTTCTGTAGCGAAAGCATTGTATGTCTTTTCGGACTCAAGGCTGCGTCCTGAGAATAATTATGTTATTGCATCGATATCTGTTAACTTTTCTGTTTTCTTCCAGGCTATATTGGAGAGTTCGAGCTAGTTGATGATCACAGAGCAGGTAAAATTGTTGTAGAGCTTAATGGAAGGCTCAACAAGTGTGGGGTCATTAGTCCGCGTTTTAATATTGGGGTGAAAGAAATTGAATCCTGGACAGCTCGTTTGCTTCCTTCTCGACAGGTACTGTTTTATGTGGCATAAATGAATTGATATTGTTAAACTAGTTATGCCCCATCTATAGAATGAACCTATCTTTCTTATCTGTTAGTTTTTGTTTTCATCGAGATTTATTTTGCATGTTCAATAGACATTTTTCCTCTTTTGTGCTTGCAGTTTGGATTCATTGTGTTGACAACATCTGCTGGCATCATGGATCATGATGAAGCCAGAAGAAAGAATGCTGGTGGAAAAATTTTGGGTTTTTTCTATTAGAGGCATTTGGTATTATTATTCTCCGTGGAGCTTAGAAATGGTTTTCATGGTAGTTATCACTGCGAGTCAACATTTTTTTGGAAGAATTATGACAATTTTGTATTCAGATTAAGAATTTGACTTTTATATTTGGGGTGAACTTGATTTATTTTTTCTTAATGTTCTTGGTTTCCTTGAATCATTTCACACTACTACTAGAAATCATATCAATCAGTCCTTTACATATATATTCTGAGATATCTACTTCAATTTACTTGTTATTCGTTGTGAAAGACTTCCTTTGGGTTGAAGTGCATGAAATCTTATATCTTGGCTTCTATTATCTTCCGAAAAATTATTTGGCCTTTGATAATATGCTGAAACAGCTATGCACCTTTATGCCCACTAAATGTGATTTGGAGCCGGTTAAATTTAATCTTTGTAGATGATAAAAAGTCAACGATGGGATGTCAGTTGAGTGTTATGCTTCCTAAAGCAACCATTTAAAAACATTTCCTTTTGCAATGCTTAGGTATTTGAGTGGAGTTAATGGTAACCTTTGTGTTATATATTAAGTAATTTTGGCATTGTTATAGGCTAGCACCAGATGCTTTCATAACAGTATCAACATTCAAAACAGTTGCAAATTTGATACTATTAGTTGTAAAAGCCTGAACTATTTTTCCATCAAGGATTATTTTTCCAAGGAAAACCGCATGGAAAACTCTCAGCACTGCACTTTGATTCATGTATGATAACCAGGTAAACCGATGTGTGAATTAGGTGTTTAACCCTGAGGCAATTGAGTCAGTTGAGCATCTGACCTCCCAACTATGAGAGGACTCAAGTTGCATCATAAATGAACTTGTCCCTCGTTGTTTCATGGATGGGATTTGTACGGGCTATTTTGTTTCAGTTCTATTTTTAAACTTGCATTCAAAAGTTGTAATGCCCCTTTTGAACATCCATTTTTCTGTCAAGTATTTGTATTCAATGAGCAATTCTGGTTTTTGGGTTTCCTCTCAGTAAACATTGCCCTTGCAAGTATTTAAATTTAAATCCCACAATTGATGGTTCTAAATCTATAAGGTTTAGTCATTCTCGCTCTTTACTTGTGGATAATGTGCGAATTGAATAGAGTAAGTCCTATATTCTCACTAAGCATTCAGTATTTTTTTCAAGGAAAGCCTTGTGGGGTAACCCATTTGATGCTTCTCACATTTGTGGTTGCATCCCTAGTTAACGTGTCAATATAGGCTAGTGTGTCCAACCCAGGTGGATTAGAACCGGCCATCTGCTGGCATGGAAATAGCCAAATACATAGCAACATCGACAACAACGAGTTGAGCTAATCCTCTGGGCCTTACTAAACATATAGTATATATAGTACACAGTACAGGCATGTCATTAGATATATCATATACTACCTTCTGTGCATTAAATTCAATTAAACTAATTAAAAAACTGATTTCCTATCTTGATGTAAGAGGAAAGTCGCATAGACGGCAACGGTTGCTTGCTTGTTTCTATCTTGCCAATGCTCGTCGATCCCCAGCTCGTTGAAGCACTTTGTCAGCATCCTTGATGCATCAATTGAAGTGCTCTCTTGTTTCTATCTTGCCAATGCTCGTCGATCCCCAGTTTGTTCAAGCAATTTGTCAGTTTCCGTGATGCATCAAGCTGTATGACAATATTCATAAACTACTTGAGAATAATTAAATCCCCTACAAGTCTCAAAATTAGGTTTAAAGTAGTAAGTTTTCATTTTGTCCACAAAAGTACTTCTGTCTACCCTTGCCCTGGGAAATTTTGAAAATCTGCATCAAATAAAAGATATCTAAGACCTGAAATCCACATCTTAAAGAAATAGAATTAAACCATCAACTTCTATACAATTATGGGACTTGCTTCTCAACTATGGAAATTGGAGTTTAAAGGATTGGTGGATCACGGGAAATGATTATGATTTGTATCAGACCAGCAATCTGGAATCCTGATTGCTCAACAGAACGCATGAAGGGATATTAGATTTTAAAAAATTGAATTTTTACAAGCTGGATTCCTGATTGCTTTAATATGTTCCTCCTTTAGAGCAATCTGTAAAATTGAGCAACGTAAAGGGATATCAGAGCAATCTGTAAAATTGAATTTTTACAGCTAGAAGAAGAGGAACATATTAGATTGACCCAGATGCAGCAATGGTACTGGTAGTTACAAACGTTCCATATACATCAAGCACATTCACCTAGACAAAACCAGAACACATCTCTATATCTGAAAGGAGTAAAACACGTTTTGCATGAATATACAAGTTGAATCTCAAACAGTCCCGATACAGCACACCAGTCAATTACACAATGCTGGCTTGTCTGATGTTGCATTACGTTGCAAACATGGAACCACTATAAATAGTAAGGTACACATGGAAAGGAGTCGAGTAGTCTAAAGATTAGACCATTTGGACCTCTTTTCGGCTTTTTTTTTAGCACTCTTGTCCCACTGCATGTCTGCGTGTGTGTAGTTTTCTTAGTAAGCATGTTGTATGGTTTAAAGAGATCCATGCATTTAGAGAGGCCTGGGTTCCTCTTTTACACCATATTGGAGGAAATAAAAGTTTTTAAGTGGGATGCCATCCCATCCATACTAATTGATGCAATTGCCAGTACTAAAAGTATCGATACCATAACTGATGCAATTGCCTGGGTTAAGTATCACACACTAGGCACACAACGAGAATTCTACATTTCCTCGTAAGGCTTTTGGACATTGTATGAAGGCTTTTGAACAATATATGTGCTGCAAATGCATTACCTAGGATTAGGTGGAGATGGGATGCCAATTATCTATTTGTTCTAGTATTATTGTTAGGTTCTGTGGGACACAAGTACATGTGGCATTAGTAATTACTTGAAGATGTGATCATTTATTTTCTCCTTTGTATGAAGGAATTTTCCACAAACAATGTTCTTGGTTGTTTGAAGAGGTGGTCCAAATTTTGGATTGGATTGGAGATCGGTATTTGGATGAAGAGACCACTGTATCAAAATATATGGAGCAACCAAAGCTTCTCATCCTTTCGAAGCATGTGCCAAATTGATCAGTGATCAGAGAAATAACTTATTATATCATTCTTAATGGATTCACCACTTCATTTGGACTCAACAAAAGAAGCTATTGTCCTTTCTATCTGTTATATATAGGATTCTACAGGCCATCCAATTCTTTTTTCATGAGAATGGAGGTAGAAAAGATGGAAGAGCATAGATTGGCGGAAGAAGCATTATCCCAAGAAAGTGATGTCAAACCATCGAAATTATGTGGCCATTATTTGGATGTACTCTCGTGAAGACTATTTTGAAGAGGAGGTGAAGTGAAGAGCACATTTATATGCACGAATTAAGCAGGGAGTAAAAGTGGAAGAGAAGAGGAATAAAAGAGTCAAATAGGAGGCTGAAAAGTGTGAAGAAGTTGAAGCACAAAGGAAGAAGGCCGAAGATGAAGCAGGGCAGCGAGACGATGAAGAACAAGCAGACGCCTAAACAAGAAGTAAATTTGCAAAAATTGAAGAGAATAAGAGAATGGAAGAAGCTTAATCCAAATCTAAAACAATAGTAGAATTTGAAGCATAAAATACAACGATAACTGCCATATTGTTACAACATTGTTGATATACAACGAGGAAGAAACAGAGAAGGGGAGAGGCTAGAGCAATAAACAAAAAAATACAAAAAAATATGGAAGTAAAAGAAAAGGATGCAGAAGCTAATGAAGGAGAGAAAAGAGGAGAGGCCAGAGCCAAAAACAAAAAATATGAAAGCAAAAGAAAAGGATGTAGAAGCCAATGAAGAAGAAGTTGGGTCATAGATAACAAATCTTCAAGAAAACAACGACAATATCCTCCTGTAAAATATGTGTCAAATGTCAATCGTCATCTCCAGTGGTTTCTAGTCTCTAGTGTTTCATGGACCAACCCACTAATGAAGTAGTTTAATTGTATTTCCATTTCTTTCAATAAGAAATGGAAATAGATTGTTTGCCCAACACATAAAAGAGAAAAGTCACTATAGACCAGGTGTTAGTGGAGATCACAAACACCATTGCGATGGATATAATTGAAATAAATCCACTAGCATTAGCTTCAATGGGGGTGGCCACTACCTTAGCCATTGAATTTAATATTGTTAGATTGTCCAAGGAACAGGTAAACTATAAAAAAGAGATCGAGCTTTTGAGGATTTGGGGTGAGTATTACAAAGCAGATGAGCGGTGTATTCTAAATTTATAGTGTGTTCTAAAAGTTCAAGATGAGGTGAGTATAGTACTACGGAATCTTTACAAGGGGCTATAATAGATCTGCTTCGATCTCATGAGACAATTGTAGCTAGATTACGAAGATGCTCCTTTGGATGTACCTGGAATGAATGATATGGTTATCGAGATTATGAAAATGCTCCTTTGGATGTCCCTAGAATGAATGATATGGTTATCTACATTATGAAGATGCTCCTGGTTATCTAGATTATGAAGATGCTCCTTTGGATGTCCTTAGAATGGATGATATGGTTATCATGAAAAATGTATTAGGGCTTGTATGATATGGTTATCATAAAAAATGTATTAGGGCTGGGATGCTGGAAATAGACTTAATTAAAATCAAATGAGGTCGCCTCGGATATATCGAGTACCTTTAGTGTAGAGAAAATAATTGAAAAATGCCATCAACCTTCTTTCAAAGATAAAGAAGGTGGTGCATTTTTATCCCAGTTTGAAATGTTTTTAGTGTTGGTAGAGGCCAACGATAGGAGAGACGTACAATAAAAATATTCCAACGTCAGCAAGGAAATAATGCGAATAAATCTAATTTGAATAAATAGATTTGATTAATGAATGTCTTGAGAATCCAACATGAGCAAGGAAATATTGAGAGAATATAGAGCTACTTTGAATAAAGAAATTTGTTTAATGAATGTTCAAAATATTCCAACATTAGCAAGGAAATAATGAGAGTTTAGATCTAATTTGAATAAATAGATTTGATTAGTGAATGCCTTTATAATCCAACATGAGTAAGGAAATATTGAGAGAATATAGATCTACTTTGAATAAAGAAATTTGCTTAAGGAAATAATGAGAGTATAGATCTAATTTGAATAAATAGATTTGATTATTGAATGTCTTTATAATCCAACATAAGGAAGGAAATATTGAAAGAATATAAATCTAATTTGAATAAAGAAATTTGTTTAATAAATGTTCTTTATAGTAAAGTTATAGAAACATTTAGACAAAATAGAGTAAATTCTAGCTCTATACTAAGGTTTTATTTAAACATCATAATTATATTGATGAAGGGTACTTTTCTTAGATTGAAGGAAAATGAGACAAGTATATTGTCAAGATTTATTTTATGGGTGTTGTTTTAAATTCAAAATAGACTATTATAAAAAAAAATATATCAAAAATATCTCAGATTGTATGTGATAACTGGTAGCTGAGGCATGGAATGGATAACCAGTAGTTCATGACACTTAACTTGTGGCTTATTAACATTTGTGGTTTATTAACATTTACCAACAAGTCAAATGGCTATTCTAGTTGTACACCTTCTAATGAAATCTCCAAAAGGTTCATGATGCTTGAAAAACATATGTTAATAAAACAAATGTAAAAGGGCAAACTTATGTGAAGAGTTATATGAAGAGTTAGAAAGTTGAAAGATATACTAAGCCCTAGTTAAAACCTTCTCATGAAATCCAAAAGGTTTACAATGCTTCGAAAAATATGTTAAAAAACAAATGTAGAGGGGCAAATGTTTGTGAGTTAAGTTGGAAATGTGAAGAGTTAGGAAGTTGAAATCTTCTAAGTTCCCATTTTTTAAAGAATAATATGTGTTTATTTTATAAATAATATGTGTACTAAGAAGGATGGGCTTTTTGCTTGACAATGTAATTAAATTTTATGTTAATTTTAGAAGCTTTGTTGGTAATATTTATGGAGAATTTTTGTGTTATATGTTAGTATGGACTATGGTTATGTGGATTTTTGTAAGATCTGATATTACAATATATTATTTTTTCATGCCTATTGGTATATGCTTTTTTACTTTTAATATAATGTGCTAGAAAAACGGATATGGAGTTGTAGCTTTTACTTGTTTATTGTTTTTATTTTATAATATTGATTTTATAGTTATACATTTTTATTATTCATAGTTAGGAAAATGTTTATTCTAAAAGTATATGTTTTTATTATTTTATAGCTAGGATAAACTAGACATATAATGTGCTAGAAAAATGGATATGGAGGTGTAGCTTTTATTTGTTTATTGTTTTTATTTTATAATATTGATTTTATAGTTATATATTTTTATTATTCATAGTTAGGAAAATGTTTATTATAGCTATATGTTTTTATTATTTCATAATTAGGATAAACTAGACAAGTTTATATGTTTTTATTATTTCATAACTAGGATAAACTAGATAAGTTTATATGTTTTTATTATTTCATAGCTAGGATAAACTAGACAAGTTTAGTTGTAAATGGAGTTGTAGCTTTTACTTGTTTATTGTTTCCATTTTGTTAGGTTAGTTTTATAGCTATACATTTTTATTATATCCTAGCGAAGATAATAGTTAAGTTTAGTTGTAAGTCTGACTTTCATTTTTTTTTCTCATGCCTATTGGTATATGTTCTTACATGTATTAGAAAAATTGACATTTGTTCTTAAATGTGCTAGAAAAATGGATATGGAGTTGTAGCTTTTACTTTTTGTTTATTATTTCCATTTCATTATATTGGTTATATAGTTATACGTTTTTATTATTTCCTAGCTAGGATTAGTTATAGATAATTGTAGGTATGCATTTTGCATTCACATATTGCGTTCTACTTGAAAATTAAATCATACAATAAACTAGCATACCCCAAAGTGGGGGAAATGAAACCCTGAGAAGAACTTCAATATGTTATAAAATGAGAGAAAGTTGTGTGTACGTAGACAAGGGGTAAAATTTGTAACATATGGCAAGTTTCTTAAGCACTGATGTCTTGGTCAACAATTGCTTATAAGTTCGGGCAATGATATGCATATAAGGTTGAGCCTTTTTGCCCTTAGTTGTGATTCTAGGTTATATGTTCACCAAAATGCAAAATTTCAACATGCTCTCATAAATACATATTGTTTATCCATTGAATATTTATTATTTAAGGCATTGTTATCAGATTGCATTTAGCATGTCGATTTCAATCTTAACCACCGTAGGAGTGAATATGTTTGTACATTCTAGAATACTATGCACTTGCACATAGGTACAGAGTCTCAACTTAGCATAATTAATTTCAATTTTTTTTTGTTGATATCCATTTTGTGCACATGTAGATGTTTTTATTTTTATTTGAATAATTTTCTCATAGATATATTCAAATATATGGGCAAGTTAAATATTTGTTTGGAGGTCTCTACAATGAAATTTGAGCTCACACATAAATATGGGTGATTTCATATTAAAATCTCAAATGCAAGTTAGTCCCTCTTCTTATAATGAAGTGAGAGAGATGTATGGGATCAGAAGAGAGACATAATGGCTTAGAAGAGATATAATTTGTTCATGCATTTTGAATTCATATTCCTGTTGTGGCCGCGCTCATTCCGTAACTAAACAACTTGGAAAGTGAATAGAAAATGATTAGTTGAAGATGATCCAAAAGCATTGTATGCCTAACTTTTATAGCCGTAGCATTGTATGCGTAACTTTCATAGCAGTAGAAGATGTAGTTACCATTTACCCGGCTCCATTAAATCGAAAGAATTTAGGTATTTTAACGTGAACAAACCAAGGACGTCTTGGTAAAATCTGGTGGAATCCTCGATGGATATGCAAATGAGAGAAATATGGTTCAACAACCTCAAAGGGAGAGGTCTTACTCTCCTCTATTGCTAATGGAATTGTTCAGTGCCATTTTTTCTCTTTGTACAGACTGCAATTAATTCTCTAATTTTTGTTAACGTTCCTTTGCAGGCAAGCAAAAAGTAATTGTGTTGGTCAAAATACAGAGATCTCATTTGCATGATAGAGTAATCAGTTATGGGCAGACATAACCCAAATCTGGAGAGAACTGCACATGTGTTTAAAATATGTGAATACATTCATATTTAGTGTTGAATGATGCACATGATAACTGACATACAAAACTGCAAAATTTTCAATGACCCACATTAAAAAATTTAGAGCATTTTGCCAAACCTGAATTTCAGAGCATTTCAGGATAACTGAACAGTGAAAGTCTACCGCAATTATCGTTGGTCTGAATTTCAGAGCATTTGTACGTGAGACTTTCTTAGACTACGGATTCATGACTGTAGCCACCCAAAATGCATTATAAATTTCCTTACATAACTGACAGTGAGAAGGATTCAAGTTTTTTTGGATTTTTTTTCTAATTTCAATCACATAAATCACACTATTCAAATTGAAATTTAGAATTATATATTTGTATATTAAATGTTTCACTCTTAGTAAGTACCACTCAATAGCACACAGTCAATAATCACATCATGCCAATGGAGAACATTGAATTTTAATAGGAATATAACAATACTACGGTTTTTTGGGGAAAATGTAGTAAACTAAATAGTGGAGATTCAACACAATTTTTTTTTATTTTAATAAGTAATGTATATATTTATACACGTTTATTTTTTCTTAATAAATTATAGCTAATTCCACATCTTTCGCATATACTTTCTTCTTAATAGTCAAGGTGTCCACATACACATCTAACTCCTAAACCATTGAAGGGATATATATCTAACTCCTAAACCATTGAAGGGAGCATTCCTCTCGAGCACCTTCTCTTAATGTAATATGGAATCTTTATTTTGATATTTTTGTTTCTTTACCATATAGAAATTTTAGAAGCTTCCAATTCCATAAACGGTCTAATGTTCCTCCTAAACTTATAGCCTTTACCTATGACACACATTATTTAATAATATTGGACATTATTAACACTTAAATGTCTTACCATCCTTAATTAAGATATGATGTTTGCCTCATAACCTCAATAAAGTATAGTTTCTCCATTCCTCGCATCTTGAACAATATAAACAACCCTTCATCATAATTTGAACTTGAAATACAAGCTTTTATATTGATAGGTGTTTATATCTTAGAATTTGGGGTGGACTAGTGCGTATGCTTTTCCTAGATTGCACTAGGAACGTTAACAAAAATTAGATAATTAATTGAAACTGTATAAATATATGGGTGCAGTGCAATAACCATAAATAACCTCCAATCGTTGTCCAACATCTTTGGACTGTAGAACAGTCTCAGATGCAAACTGATAAGGTGTCACAAAAGCTGTCCACACAATTTTGTCAACAATTTCATTCAATAGAGCCACACGTGTTCTTTCATTTTTGACTAATATTAATAGGGGTACATTATGATATTATCTGAATGGTGGAGAATGTGATAAGGCAAGTAATGTCTGGGAGAAGTATCGTAAAGACTGAGGAAATGTTCTCCTTATTGTTATCTTTACCTCTGTGAGAAAAATGAACACCTGCACAGTTAATGCAATGTCAGTGAATAATCGACCTCTGGTTTGACCAAATCGAATCCAATGTCCATGAATAATTAGTTTGTAGTTGTACTGAATTGTATCCAAAATTTCAAACTTTTTGGGCCAATTTCCAAACTTGGTAACTATGATTTTGAGGGGCATCAGCTAACTCATAAATGCATGGGATTTATTTGATGGGTACCTATGTTCACAAACTCCAACAAGAAATTTTTCAGTACATGCAGTGTTATCCAAAATACAGGCCTTCAAACCATTTACTGTCCTCTTGGTTCCCAACCATACTGCTGATTCCCCTGTTCTGCCAAAATGAGCACGTTCTATTTAATATACATTTAAAAAAGATTGGTTGAATAGGTCATCTTATTTAATGTGCACTGAGATTGCTTTTGCAATTATTTTCTTAAACATGTATTTGGGTTGCAGAATACTATTCAAGGGAATGGTGAACATGTCATTGTTGAATATCTTCGCAGGAGATCTCTTGGAAGCATATATAACAGCAACAATGATTCTCTGGACAAGCCTATGCAGGTCAATAGGAAGCCTGAGGTATCTTTAACTAGTTCATCCATTGATAAAAATAGGAAGAAAGTCATAAAAAGCAAACAAGCTACACAAGGCATTAAAGCTACTGATAGAACATATGAGCAGGTTGGAGTTGGTAAGAGGTCGAGGGATAATAGAAAGGAGCATCGACAAGAAAGAGAGGATACATTATCTGTTCGTATAAAGAAGTTGAGGCGTGGTGAGCCATTAGATTGTCAATCTAGGAGGCACAATTTGGTGAACAATTCCCTTGGTTGTGGTAAGATTGTCTGTGAACATGAGGGTGAAGGCCCCTGCAATTTTTGTGGGAGAGAAATTTGGCACCATGACCGACCCATAAAACGTTCCAGAGGGCCTTCAGAACAAATTTCAGAATCAGAGGAGAAAGCGAATATTTTGAAGAATAAACTTCTAGCGTATGACCGCAATGAAAATTCACAGACAACTATTATTGATGATCAAAGTGATTACTTCAATATTGAGCGGAATTCTTGGTTATCACCTGAGGTATGTATTGTATTCAATTGTAACCAGTGTTCATTCCAAATCGTGGAACTATACATTGATTCTCTATCTACACTTAAATGCATATTACTTGAATTTTGTGGATATCACCTGAGGTATGTATTGTATTCTTTTGTAACCAGTGTTCATTCCAAATCGTGGAACTATACATTGATTCTCTATCTACACTTAAATGCATATTACTTGAATTTTGTAGATATCACCTGAGGTATGTATTGTATTCAATTGTAACCAGTGTTCATCCCAAATCGTGGAACTATACATTGATTCTCTATCTACACTTAAATGCATATTACTTGAATTTTGTGGATACAAAGCAATTTTGTAAAAAGTCAAAACCTATAAAGTTGATGAATTTGAGTACTTGTAGTGAATGCTTACCAAGCACCAACACAAAAAATATGCTTCATGTGTGTTAACATGTATATTGCCCTGTATATGACGTTGATGCTCTTCCCTCTGTAATGTTTTTTTGAGTGAAACCTGGAAGCCTACTGTTTTGGCCATCTGTTGTGATCAAGCTTTTACTGGAATTATATTTGAAGCATTTTGCGCAGGAAATATTTTTTATTCTTTATTATTGTGCCCTACTGCAAAAGTTATGTGACGTGTCCCTTATTTTGATACAGTGTGCACTTTGTTCCTGCTGAGCAGACAAGTTTTGGGCATCAATTCTTACTTTTTCCTAACTTTTCAGTTTTTTCATTGCTCTGTTTCCTAGACATTTGAGCTTGGGGTATGTTGGTGTGTTTTTACCTCGTGGGTTTCTTTTTACCTTGCAACATAGGAACTTCTGTGTCTGGCTTGCAATTTATGCAGATTAATCTAACTGAGCAGTTGATCTATAACCATGGAATCTAATTGCATTGGGTGTGACAGGAGAAAAAGGAGCTGCAGAGAGAGGAACTTGAGAAAGCTAAAAATATAAGTCAGAGAAAAACAACTATGTTGCTGGATCCAGCTGGTGGAAAGGTGGGGTTACTAAATTTTAAACCTGTCTCATGTTCATTTTCTCTAACACATTTTAGTGGGGTGTATTTGCCAAATTAAAAAGGTAGAAATTGGGTGTATTTACCAAATTAAAAAGGTAGAAATTGGTAAGTGCAAAAGGAAGGTCATGCTGAAGTAGATGGAATTGTAAGAGTTTTCTAAGAATCAATCAAACTTTGAATAAGCTATTAGATTAGATATTCTAGAAGGACTCGATATTCATGCAGAGTAGCTATTATCTCAACTCTTGGATTTTCCTTTGAGAATGAACAGAAATAACGGTTGAAAAGTAAATGAGAAGCTTATTAATGTAGAGTGAGACATTTTAAGAACTCCTTGACAATAGTTTTTGGTGGTGAATAATCCAGTGCCTTAAGATGTCAACAATTGTAGCACTTGACTTGATTTCTCAAATTTAGGAGGGTATTCCTAGAGTCTTTCAAAACTATATGTGAGCATTTGCTACCCAAATATCTTGCTGTACTTGTTATATTGCTAGCCTTTGCCAGTTCCATTACTTAATTACAGTTTAATCATAATGAGAATATATTTCATTGATGACTGTCTTTTCTTTCCTAATTAAAGAACCTTCCCATTTATTCCTAATAAAAAATAATATTTTTTTATATCATTGTCTGAGCAGGTGATAGAGCCTGGCAGTACTCTGCCTATCAATCCCGATAGATTCATACTATTATTAAAATTCCGTCAGAAACAGTAATTCCTTAATCCTAACAATAGGCTCAGTGCTGAAACTTTTGTTCACAAATTATAAAATTCCTTTCTATGCTGATAGAGTTTATCTGTTATCTGCAGGATCCCTTGGCTACTGATTAGTTGCCTTGTCATCCACAATTCCTTTTGTGCGAGGTGCTGGAGTGCTTCAGTAACCTTGGACTCAAGATGTTTCACCTTTGTTGAAAATTCTGTTTTCAGATTGTTGATATTTCCTTGAATCTGATGGATGTGTGTGTAGTGAACATAATTACATAAGTTCACTGCAGGAGGACTGTCTACTTCATTGCAACAGTCGTTATTGTTGGACAAAAGGATGTGGAGCCGACTTCTGCTCTGGAGGCCGTGCCTGCTGGGAAATGCTGGAGCAGCCATCGCAGCAAGGTTCGAAGGAAATCTCTGATGGTAAGGAGAAATCTCTGTTTGAGTGACGGTCAGTACGATCGATTGACAAGGAGTGACGGTCAGTACGATCGATTGACAAGGCATTAGCTACCATTGGCGTGTAGCTCATTCCGACTTCACACAACCTGTGAACAGGTGGCAACACTTTATACAAAAACAAGCATGAAATTCTTCGACAGATGGCGGCTCCTCATAGGCCGTCGACAGATGACGATGGCCTGAGGGGAGCCGACCCCTTAATATACGCTTTCGGCGTAATTTTGACAACCTGGTCATAATGGTTTTCCCATTTCATCAAAGAAGGGTCTAATTGGGTCCTTTGGTCTAACTTATGTGGTTTATGAATGGAGTTTGTTTAAATCAACATTTGGTATTAGGAAGACCACCCTTCGATGGTTGATAATGGTTTATGAATGGAGTCTTGAATCAACATTTGGCATTAGGAACACCACCCTTTGATGGTTGATACTAGAAATGAATTTCCACGTGGATTTTCTAGAAATATAAATGATAGTGAGTTATTGCACAACCATTAGTCATTGAAAATGAATTTCAAGCTAGTCAAACCTCAGTTTTAGATCTTCCAAGACATTGAAGTTGAGTTTGGAATTAAAAAACCCCATGAATCAAACTTGAAACCTGTTCTGACCCTAGAGTTGAAGACTTCTTCAATATACCAACCCATGAAAACTAGGCTTTTCATCATCTTAGTAGGTCTTACACTCATTAAATAGGTGAATCGTTGGTTGTACGAGTTACCTTAGTATATCGGAGCCCGTATAAGTAAAAATGAATATGATTGTAGAGAATCCCATGTGAGAAGCCTAATTTTTTTGGTTTTTTTGTTGCATGTATGTTTGAGGATAACTTTGAATCGGTACTACTCCTTAAACACGCTTTTCTTACTTGGGCTTAGATTTTAAATATATATCATTGTGCACAATAGAATTTATCTATTTCACAATGGTTAGGGTATAGAACCAACTTGTTTGGATAGGATGGGATTTGGAAAAATAATGTCTCGAATTCATCAATATGGTTGATGTGCTTTTGAATGAAGGTGCATAGCTAGAAAATGCCACCAAGAGATTGAAAGAGAGGAAGTGGCAAAGGGGGCCATAGAGGAAGAATCTTCCATGGTTCTTTGGGATGTGTTGGCCAATTATAATCATGAAGAGGAAGTACATGCTACCTAAACAACAAAAAGTGATTATGTTGGTTCTTTGGGATGTGTTGCCTAGTTATAATTATGAAGAAGTACATGCTAACTAAACAATAAAAAGTGATTATGCTCTTAGAGGTAAGTATCCATCTTCTCCCACTACTACATCTACTATAGTAACTAATAAATTTACAACCAGTGGTACCCCTTCAAAGCCCTCAAATAATAACCCATCGCTATTGAAATGAAATTTTTTTGAGGATATGAAGAAAATTAAGGTTAATGTTTCTATGTTTGATTTATGTAGCATTACTCAATAAACTAAGTTATTATTAGCATTGAATGGATCAAATGAAACAAACCAAAAATCAACAATGAATGCTACTATAATAGGGAAGTGAAAATTACAAACTTTTTTTTTCTCGTCTTTTAAAATATTTAATCACAATGCACATAACTGTTTGGTTGATTTAGGGGTATCCTCAAATGTCAATCCTTAATATGTAAGAAGCTGAATGCTAAGCCTAAGCCTAACAAATATTCCATTCATATTATTGGGCTTGACATGTGTGATACTATGAAGTAAAGGCCATTGACAAATTAAAGGAAGTCTTAAAAAAGGTTATGGAACTGACCAGGGGAAACATATGAAATACATAGCTACTAACCTTGTCTTTTGAAATATTTAAGCACAATGTACATACCCATTTGGTTGATTTAGGGGCATCCTCAAATGTCAGTCCTTATGCAATATGTAAGAAGCTGAATGCTAAGTCACTATGCACAAAGATATTAAGTCAACTATTGCTAGGACTGAGCAATGAAGAGCGCAATCGGTGAGAAATCCCAGCACACTTTGAGTCTAGGGCTTCCGCTGTCATTGCTCCAGGGGGAGGACCTAATCCTCCTCCTCCACCGAATTCACCTGAGATCTCAACATTCAAGAAACTAATTGCAGCTCAAGGAAAGCGACCAACAACATCGACTCAACAAAAAATTGTTAAAAAACTCGCAGGGATTCCTACTGTGGCACTTTCGGTTGAGCGGCCCTGCAGAACAACTCTGAATCTTTCGGAGAGAGGCCTCATCGGCTAGTTAACGGGCCTATGGCCATCTCCAAAAGCCATAGAATCATGGGTGCAGCGGAACTGGAAACCCTTTATTGTTGAAGACATCAAAAGTTATCTAGTAGGCAAGGGATATTTTGTGTTCGTCTTTGAGAGCTCAGCGGGTCATGACCTTATTTTCCGAAATGGGCCCTATTTCATGGGACCACAAGGCCTGTATCTGAACAAATGGACCCCGGATTTTGATCCTACCCAGGATATTCCTTCAGCAGTCCTTGTCTGGGTTAGGCTCCCCCACCTTCCATTACATTGTTGGATTCCAGAATCACTAGAGGCCATAGGGAATACTTTGGGACGATATATAGATAAGGCAGAAAAAAAGATCAATATACCTGGGCTCGGATACGTGTGGAAGTGGATCTTGAAGTAGGATTGCCGGAAGCAATAAATCTAACCATGGTAGATTGGTCTCACATCCAGGAGCTAGACTATGAACATATTTCTTTTAAATGTAGACACTATCGTGAATATGGCCATTTTGCCCGTCATTGCAAAAAAAAACTGAGGAAGATGCAGAAAAACACAAAGGAGATCAGTGGAAGCAAGTTCAGAAACAGACAACGACAAAACCTACTTTCAAGATAAAAGGGAAAGGAAATCTTTATGGGGATGAATCCCTCAATAGAGAAATGTCAACCCAAAAATGCTCACCCTAGGGTAGAAGCTTCACAAAATGAATTTGAAATCCTAAGCACTTCGGACGAACAAGTTTCTTCCGAGGAGAAGGAAGAGGGAGAGCAACAATTTGAGGGGGAGGAAAGGGAAAAATATCCGACTCCATCCTCTCCTTAGAAAGAGGCTTCCTCTTCGCCTTCATATGTTGAAATGACAAAAAGAAAGTCTATGGAAGTGGTTTCCTCTTCAGAGGAAGACTTCACGGAGAGGTCCTCGAAGAAAGTAGGAAGGAAATCTAACAAAGAAATAAGAGAAGAGGAGGCCGAAAGACATAAGATGTAAGGAAGCCAGGGAACCATTGACATGGCCCATGGCAGAAATACCAGATACAGGACCCCAAAAGGTGGCCCACCTCCATCAACCAGTAAGTAATGAATTTGGTCTCTTGGAATTGTATAGGATTGGGGAATCCTTTGAAATCCGACGCAGTTAAATATCTCCTCAAAATTGATACACCAGATATCCTTATGCTCCAAGAGACCAAAATAGAAGAGGAAACTCTTCTCTCTTTAAGCAGATCCAAATGGAAGAAGAACGCAGGAAAGGCAGTAAGCGCAAGAGGATCCTCTGACGGGCTTGCTACATTGTGGTCCGAAGAGAAGTTCACCTTGGAAAACTCCTTTGCAACACAACATTGGATCTTTACCGAACTCCATCACATTTAAAGCAAACTAACTTTTGATTTATTCAATTTATAAGTCCCCGTCCACTACTTAGAGAAAAAAGATTGCTGGAATACTCTAGTAGATTTTTTGGAGATCTACACACCTTTGAATATTATTCTGGCAGGGGACTTTTATATAGTTATGAGCCCAAAAGAAAAAAAAGGGGGAAACAATGGAAGAGACCCCATGCTTCATATGGTCGAAGATCTGATTCAACAATGGGATCTTGTTGATATAAATCCCAAGAGGGGTCAATACACCTGGACAAACAATCGGACGGGATGTCAACGCATTGCAACGTGCCTTGATCGATTCTTAATCCAGAGTTCTCTTCTTCTTGAAAATAAAATAATTTTCCAAAAAATAATGCCCAAATTAGTCTCTAATCATAAGCCAATTCTGCTTCACTTGAATGATGAGGAAGATCTAGGACCAATCCCCTTTCGGTTTAGTTCACTCTGGATCAAGCATGGAGGCTTTTTGGAAGAAGTATCCAAAGCCTGGGATATTCCTATCATAGGATCCCCGAGTTTTGTTTGGGAGCAGAAGCTCAAAAACAAAAAACACACATTAAAAGATTGGATTAAAAAAGCGATCAAGGGCCCCTCTTCATCTAGAAAGGAAGCAGTCTTGGAGCTGTCTTCTCTCCAGATGGAGCTGGAAGAACAAGACATCTCTCCCTCAGATTTGATTAAGGAACAACAGGTCCAATCCAACATTTTCCAAGCACTCTGACAAGAGGAAGAATATTGGAGATTGAAATATCGTATCCTGTGGTTACAGGCAGGTGACCACAATACTTCTTTCTTTCATCGACAAGCCAAATCTAGACAATCACGAAATCATATCTCGGAGATCACCCTAGCAGAAGGAGAAACTATCAAAGGGTTTGAAAAGATAAAAAAGGCTGCAGAAACCCACTTCCATGCCTTGTACACAGAGGATAGCCATCATGATGAGGAGACAACGACTGATTTCCTATATCATATCCCCACTATAATAAATTCTGCTAAAAATCAAATCCTATTGAAACCTTTTTCAGAAAAATAGATCAGCAACGTGATATGGAATATGGAGCTGGATAAAGCTCCTAGACCAGACGGTTTTACAATCCATTTTTACAGAGCATGTTGGCTCACTATCAAATCTGATCTTATCCGCATGATTAGAGGTTTTCATAAAAATTCCAAGATTGGAGGTAATACCAATTACACCTTTCTTGCTCTGATTCCCAAAGAAGTGAATCCTGGATCCTTTACTAGATATAGACCTATTTTGCTCTGTAACGCCTCTTATAACATACTTTCTAAGCTTCTAGCTAGTAGGATTAAACCAATGCTTAACAAGCCGATCTCTCCAAATCATGGAGGATTTATAAAAGGAAGACAAATCTTGGATAACATGATCCTAGTGTAGGAAGAAATGCACTCCAACAAGCTCAACAAATAAAAAGGTATGCTTATAAAAATTGACATGGCGAACGCCTTTGACTGAGTTAAGCTCTCGTATCTTTACAATGTCCTGTCCTCCTTTGGGTTCAACAAAAACTTTATAGACCCGGTGAAAGAATGCATTGACAAGCCTTGGATTGCCCCTTTAGTAAATGGAAGACCCGCAAAATTCTTCCAGGCTACGCGTGGAATTCGACAAGGGTGCCCTCTGTCCCCTTTTATTTATATTTTGATGGCGGACTGTTTGAGTCAGAAGTTGGATGCAGCAAGAGAAGCAAGCAAAATTCCAGGAATACGATTGGCTAAAGATCTTCTTTAAATCATGCTCTTTTTGCTGATGATTCTCTCTTTCTGGGAGGAGCCTCATTAAAGATAGCTAGCGCCTTCAAAGAGATAATATATAACTACTGCTAGGTAACAGGAGCTCTGGTTAATAATAGAAAAAGTGCATTATATGGATGGAATGCAGAGCAACAAACAATCCATATAATAGCTCACCTCTTAGGCTTTTCGGGGTCTGCTTCATGGGAAAAAATAAAATACCTTGGCCTTCCTTTAACCTTGGGAACGACCAAAACCTCTCTATGGATAGAAGTTACAATTAAGATTAAGGCAAAAATCGACTCCTAGGGGAACAATGGCTCAATTACGCAGGAAAACTGATCCTTATCAAATAAATGCTTTCTTCTCTCCCTATCTATCAATCCTCTATTCTTATGGTTCCCAAGTCAATTATGGATAAAATATATCGTCTAATCAAAGAGTTTCTTTGGAAAGGAGGATAAGGAAATCAAAACAAATTCCATCTCATCAGTTGGGATACTGTTAAAAGGACTCTGATGGAAGGTGGACTCCAGGTAAGAGATCCTCGCTTAGTTAACTTGGCTCTGGGTGGGAAAATCCTTTGGAATTTGTTCTCCAACCACGCCCACCCGTTTAGTAAATTATTGTGGAAAAAATATCTTAATGGGGGTCCTATTCATAACCTGCACATTGATAATATACCCAAAGGCACTTCAATCTGGAATTTATGAAGAGCAGGAATTGAATATTTCCAACATCGGTTGTATCACATCCCAGGGAATGGTGCAAAAAATCAACTCTGGACAGATAGCATTATCGGCAATCCCCGTCTTGGTAATTAGACTCCTCTCAAATATTCGGGATTGGCTCGCTCAAAGAGTTCTAGTTACATTGGCAGATATTTCCCATTGGGATAAAAATGGAAACTAGCTAGCGTGGTCCTTGCCAGTAGTCCCAGAACGTATCTCTTTCCAAAAGACAACTCTCCTCTCAAAACTTACTGGACTGGCCCCTCTTCATATTCATACTAAAGATAAGTGGGGATGGGGGAAATCAAGACTTTATTTAGCCACCCAGGGCTTTAAAGAGCTACAAGCAACTCAGATCCCCCTACACACCCCATCACTCTGGAAGCTAGTTTGGAATCCTTATGGCCTCCCCAAAGTCAACCTTTTCATTTGGCTCTTAATGCACAGGAAAATTATGACAGGTGAAAATCTAACAAAACGAGGCTTTTCAGGACCGCATAGATGCCCACTCTACGCAATAGCTCAAAAAATATTGACCATCTCTTTGTGGATTTCCCTTTTGTGCTCTTTGTATGGAATCTTTCTCTTCAAAATTTGAAAATTCCCCCACCTTCACGGAAAAATCGATATCCTTCTACCCTTTCAAACAAGCTTGTATGGAAAAATATTTGGTTAACTCTCCCTAAATTCATTTGCTTGAAACTCTGACTGGTTCAAAATAGAAAAATATTCAATAATCAGATGCAGACATCGGAACAAGTGGCTACCAAAGCAAAGGCTTATCTCCTGGAAGCGATTAGAAATCAAGTGAAAGAGCTAGATACTTCTCTCACTACTTTAGAGAAAAATTGGTTGGGATATACAACCTCAATAAAAGGGAGATCATAGGTAAAAGACCGGCTCCCACACCAGCCTGGATACTTAGATTACCGGACTTGGAATTTCAAAGCTGGTGGAAAACACAAGACAAAGCTACTATTTTTTTGATGGAGCGTCTAAAGGGAACCTTGGAGTGGCAGGAGCTGGTGGGGTGATCTTTTCCCCTGGAGGAAAACAAGAAGTTAACTTTAGCTGGGGACTAGGCAAATGCTCCAACAATCAAGCAGAAGCGCTTTCTCTTCTCAAAGGATGTCAGTTGGCTCTGAGCGAGGATCGTACCGAAGTTCAAATCTTTGGCGATTCACAAATTTTGATTAATACTATGAACATAAAGAATCAATTTGGAAATGTCAAGTTAAACATGATCCTTGAAAGGATTTGAAATACTCTCCAAAGCTTTTCTAAGTATCAAATCTTTCACATATTGCGTGGCTCAAATTAGGCGGCAGATAGGTGGGAAAATAAAGGATGTAAGCTAGCACATGAACACCTAATTACAAATGAAGGTTCCATAACCTTCCATATAATTCCATGAGATGGTGGGACACTCTCGAGTTTGAGGACAGGTAGTAGCAAGATTAGACAGCTCAAAACTTGTGCCGACGTAGTCTCATTTTTGGAGGGTGGCAGTATCAAGACCAACGCATCTTATCGACACCTGGTGGGTAACAAAAAAAAGAATTGGTATTGTAATCGAGCGCAGGTGTAATGAACTAATCCCAAGGAGAAAAGGCAGAGTAAAGGTTTGACAGGGAACGAATCAACAAAAACTTCAAGAATGCATTCAATTTAGGAACCTCAGGTTTTTGACCACAAAAATATGGTGATTGAAGGGGGTTAAATATTTTAATATTGTTGGCTGCATAGGGTAAAAATTGTGGTAGAAGATCGGAACAAAATTAATTTTTTTTTCTTGGAAAATTGTATTTTGGTCATTTTAGGCTACGGCCGCGACCTCCTTTTTAAATATAGTCTTAATCATTTTAGTGAAAAAAAAGAAGCTGAATGCTAAGCCCAACAAATATTCCATTCATACTATTGGGCTTGACATGTATGATACTATGAAGTAAAGGCCATTGATGAATCAAATAAAGTCTTAAAAAAAGGTTACGGAACTGATCGGGGAAAACATATGAAATACATAGCCACTGACATTCTTGTCTTTTGAAATATTTAAACTTAATGTACATAATTGTTTGGTTGATTTAGGGGCATCCTCAAATGTCATTCCTTATGCAATATGAAAGAAACTGAATGCTAATCCCAACAAATGTTCCATTCATACTATTGGGCTTGAAATGTATGATACTATGAAGTAAAGGACACGAATTCAAGGAAGTCTTAAAAAAGGTTATGGAATTGATCGGGGAAAACATATGAAATACATAGTTATTGACCTTGAGGGAGAAAATGAACCTATTATGTTTTTAGAATATATTTTTGGGATAATATTTTTTATTTTAATATAGCATAATTACACTGTTGCCAATACTAATCTAGATTCAGAAAATAAGATTTGGTCGTTATTTTATGATGGCTTTAAGTCATTGGAATGTGTAGGAGAAATATATTTTATTATGTTTTTAGAATATATTTTTGGGATAATATTTTTTATTTTAATATAGCATAATTACACTGTTGCCAATACTAATCTAGATTTAGAAAATAAGTTTTCGTCGTTATTTTATGATGGCTTTAAGTCATTGGAATGTGTAGGAGAAATATAGTTATTGATTTATATGAAATGAAACCACACTCTAATTTCCTATATAATTGAATGCAAATGCATCAAAAACATTGCTCAATGTGAGGCTTTGCTCCAAGGATTTAAAAAACCCCTCGATTTAGGTGTCAAATGCATTAAATTTTTTGGTGATTAAGAAATTATTGAGGAAGGTAAAAAATTTCACACATCATAATTCACCTAATTTGAAAATCTACCAATTAGAGGTATGGAACTTGATTACTAAATTTGAAGATTTAATATTGGATCCATTCCTTGAAACAATAATGCAAATGCTAATTCATTAGTTAATGTTGCTTTTTGTTTGGGCCCATTGGAAGAATTTTTTTGGTTAACAATTTTTTTTGGTTGAATTGATTTTAAGATCTTATGTGATGGACAATGTCATGAGAGTTTTTAATGATGATGAACTTATAATTTATTTTTAACTAATGAGATTTTAGGACAATATTATTGATGAAGAGGAACATTAAAAAGCTTTAAAAGATTGCCAAGAAAAAAAGGAATGATTGATGTGAAATTAAATAAAATTGTAAAGAATGTTATGACATTCGATAAGCTATTTTATTTACAATATTACTTCAAGAAGGCCATGGATACTAATACAAAAAACTCTTCAATGAAATATGATATATCAACATGGGGATTGAGAAATATCCAAACAATATCAACTTGGGTACATGTTACAGAGAGGTTGAAATAAGTTTACATATGGTTGTTTAGACAATAAAAATATTGCTTTGTTTGTACATACGAAGATTTGAAGACTTTTGCAGCAAAACTAATTCAGCATGTGATACCTTTGTAGAAAGATGCTAGCCTTGCTAGCAACGTTTTAGCAAAATATTTGGAATATTCATCTAATGTTGGAACCACTAGTATATACAGAGTTGAAAACATTACTAGACACAATATTTTTACGTCATTTTTCATGAGATGCAATTTTGGTCCCATTTTATAAATTGAGTTGATAGACCGTGGATTAGAAACTTGAATCAAGCATTAAAATTGAAAATATCCTATTCCTCCCATGTAACAAACTTTGTAGATAGTAATAGGATCTAAAGTGCTTTCATTCTTGGATGGATCCTCTAGATACAGTCGAGTGGTAGTTGTAGATCAAGATAGGTTGAAAACATCTTTCAAGCCCAAGTGAGGAACCTATGCTTATAAATGAATTCTGTTCATATTAGTGAATGATGGAACAACATTTTAGTGGTACTAATCAATTAGAGCACAGTGGCTTATATAGATGACATCATTGTTTTCTCTAAAAAAACACTAGAAAGTATGAAATTTCCTTCAAACTAAAAAAACATCTTTATTGTCTTAAATTGAAGGTAAATTGCTCAGTTATATCATTTCAAACGATGGTATCTTAGTTTATCCAAAAAGAATGAAAGCGACCACTCAGATTTGAACTCACAACAAAAAGGCCCTGCAATCTTTCTTAAATTTTTTATTTTATTTTAAGGAGGTTATATTTATGATTTTGTTGAAATAGTTAATCCCTTACAAAAGTTTATAATTTTTTTTGGTTTTTAAATGGAATCAAATTGAAACATAAGATTTCAAGAAAACTAAGGATGATATTGTTGCTGCACCAACATGAGTTTTTGTATTATAATTTTGTATTTGATCACTCCCTAGCTATTGTGCTTGCTCAAAAAGAAATAAGGGATTGAATATTCAATTTCATTAATGTGATGTGCGGTTATGAAATGAATTACCTAGTGATAGGTAAGCAAACATACATTGTGATTAAGGTTGTCAAACAATATATACTTTATGTCTTGAAGAGCCACAAAGGTGATTGTTCCCCATTCAACTATTAGATCCCCATTAATATAGAAAACATTGGGTGTGGTAGGGGGATCCACCTTAATCACTAAGTTAGATCCTCCCAGAGAGTGGGTTAATCTCTTCGACAACCATGAGTCTAGATTTTAATCACATTTTTCTTACATCTATATGCAAGTTAATAAAAAAAAGAGAAACTTAGTGACTAAGGGGATCCACCTTAATCACTAAGTTAGATCCTCGTAGAGAGTGGGTTAAGCTCTTCGACAGCCATGAGTCTAGATTCTAATCACACTTTTCTTACATCTATATGCAAGTTAATAACAAAAAGAGAAAATGAGGTATGCAAGGAAAAACCGTTTCCTTCATTTATCCAATGTTGTTGAGTTATTGGTCATTTTCAAATATTGTTGCAACTCCTTGTTTTTGCACATAAATCAAGCAAGTACCTTCCTCAAACACTTATGTATCATATTAACAAAGAACATAATAAAATCGAAGCTGCTTACAGGTAAAGTAAACCGCATCCCAAATGGCATTCATGCATTTTCATATAAGCTAATCACACACACACACACATATTTGTTTGGGAGAAGAAGATCAATTTATATTAAATGTAAAGGTAACATTATATCAATTCAGATACTTGAGTCCTAATGCAACATGCCCTTCATTAGAGTATGGATTTTCCTATCCTTAGCCACACACATCAACTCTTGTTGATGATGATCTTTGATCTTACTGTGGTAGAGGAACTATCTTCTGTCCCTTTGATCTTCATTCAATATCACTGTACAACCGAAGAAACTAATCAATAGCTTCTCCTCAATAATGGAAAAGTGGTCCTTTTCATCTTATCATTATGAATTTCCTCAGAGTTTTGAAGCTTTCAATCACTTTTTCTATCTCTTTTCTCTCAATCTTGGATTCTCCATTTGAGATAAGCTCGAAGTTTAGAGTGTATTCATGTTGCACAAGTGTCCTATGCGTGATCTACACGTGGATTTCTAATTTTCGAGCTTTCTTTCCTATTTTGCGGATTTGAGATGTACAACCATGTTTCTCATTGTAATACCCCCATTTTGACCCTTAGAACATATTGGCTTCCAATGTAAATAATGTATACATGCGATGTATGTTTTCCAAGCGTGGAGCTCAAGGCCAAGGCCTCGCTAGTGGATGCTAGGTTTTTATGTGAAGGAAAGTAGTTTATATTTTGTTATCCATGTGCTATTAAGCCATGGGACATTGTAAATTATGCAAATGTTAATATTGAAATAAAATACCAAGAAAACTGGTTGTGGAGGAAACTAATAAGAGAGGGCCATGTGTATCCACTAGGGAGAGGTGAAGGGGTTGTGGGATTGGACAATATACTTCCAAATGTCATCCTTAGAACCCATTTGACCTTTCCTGCTAACATTGAATTCTGCTGTAGAAGGTGGTTGAAGAAAATTTTCATTGAGGTCGATGGAGTGTGGGAAAACCTTGAAATTCAAGATAACAGGGTATGGGGATTTTTTTCCTTGATCCATGCATCACTCTAACCTTGGCAATTCGTATCCCCTGATCCCCATTCCATGGGGAATTAGCGCAAGGAGTTTCAGCAGAACAGAGAGCCGAGCAGCAAGGAGAAGAAAGGAAATCACGATTATGAGAAACCTCGATTTTTGAGTGTCGAACTTGCCCAGAAATTCGTGTGGGAAGCTCAATCCAGTAGGGGATCCATTGGTTTGAACCCTAGGGAAATTTGCAGCGTGTGAGATACTCAGATAACCGTGAAGAAAACCTTGTGTTGATGGCCGAGAACCCAGTTGCGGGATAGAGTTGTTTTGGCCATAGAAGTTGAGAAAAATCAAGTGGAAGTGACATAGAAGAATAGGACAGAAGGTAGGGTTGCTTCATAAACCAAGTGAAGGCTAGAGTCTCAAGGATCCAATAACTTGGACCTTTCTATTCCCACCCTGAAGAGCACTGGAGGGAAGGTATGGCCTGGGGGACTATGTAGCAGTGAAGGGAATACTTCCTTGTGTTGGGTGTGGTAGGTATTGTGGGTGCCAAGACTGTCTGAATGTGAATTGAGAGGTCTGTAGCTCTGAGGTTGAGCTCACTAGCTTAACATCCTCCTCCAATGTTCCTTAAATGCTTGATAAACCCAATTGTGTGTTGGATTAGCATGTGTGTTTGGGAGAAGCCATGGTTGTGAGTGAGCCTGTTTAGCCCTCCTTAGTGGATACACATCCCATCTCGGGGGTTGTCTCTCAGCTGAAAGAATATAGGATGGACATAGACCTATGGTTGGGTGGAACGTTTCTCTCACATAGCTAGTTGCTTGGACAATTCATCTTATAAGATAAGTGTTTTCTGTGGTTCTCCATGATACTAATTCCTATGTTGTGTTCATTTGTTATTCCAAGTTAATTTGAATGGAATGAGCATATGTAACTGGCCAATAGGAAGTCTGTGTATAAGCCTGAGTATGAGGCTGGTGCATTGGCTGTTTGCTTCATCATTTTGCTTATGTTAAGTATGTTGATTGTGTTGTTAACCCTGTATGTTGTAGTTTTAGATTTTTATCATTAATTCAATATGATCTAGGGTCTTATATGAGAGAATAACAAGAAAAACATATCAATCATAAGAGACAAGCACAAGAGACAATAGACACAGAGTTTCCTCGGGGAAAACCAAGAAGGTGAAAAAACCCTGCAACTTCCTCAGAGATAGAAAGAGCAATGATACAAAACCCAAGTACAAGAGATAGTCTCCTTAGCAACTTCTCCTCCTCCACTAGTGCGCATCACTCAAGTGGGAGATAGATGAGTAAGTGAATGATCAAATAGAGTGACACCCTCACTCTATTTATACACAACTCAACTTGCCTAATAACCTAACAATGCCGACTTCTCTAGGAGAGTCTAATAACCCATGGTAACCCAACTCAGGCCCGACCCCACACTTGGTGGTCTAATAACCCATCTTGTATAAGTTACGACACTTGCGACACTTGTAAATACAAATGACAACACTTCCATACAGAGGAATAATAACCTCTCTGTAGGGATACAATATACATATATGAAATACATTTCGAATTACATATACATCAACACTCCCTCTTAACTAGGAAGGTATTTCTCGACACAGGTCTTCTAGCACAAGTCTTCTTCTCTGGGTCATCAGATCATCGTCATTGTCACTGCTACTATCTCAATCAATCTCCAATGTACTCGTCATAGGAAGTTATACAAAGCCATCTCTTTTTCATGCTGGTTGTAGGCCTAGCCTCCATGTATGTCTTCATCATCGCTGCAAGCAAGCCATCAAGTAAGTACACCTCAGGACTGATTACACTGCCTCTGCAAAACCTACAAGATTTCCCAGGACTGATTACACTGCCTCTGCAAAACCTGCAAGAGCATCTCAGGACTGATTATATGCCTCTGCAAAACCTGTGTACCATACTGTCACCTCATCGTCTTCAGATCATCTCATAGTCCATGGAGCACAACCCAGATGCACACACATCACAACACTTACACTCACTGGCATGGAAGGACTTTCCTCTGACCATGTGGGAAAGGCTACAACAATTACATCACGACCATGGAAGGACTTTCCTCTGAATATGTCAGAAAAGCTAGGCAATTACATCACGACCATTGACGGAATTTCCTCTGACCATGTCAGAAAAGCCCCGATAATTACATCACGACCATGGAAGGACTTTCCTCTGACCATGTCAGAAAAGCCCTGACAATTACATCACGACCATGGAAGGACTTTGCTCTGACCATGTCGGAAAAGCAACGCCCAGCCCTTACATCTCACCATGGAAGGACTTTCCTCGAACCATGTGAGAATGGCCCAACCCTTACATCTTACCATGGGAGGACTTTCCTACCACCATGTAAGAATGGCCCCAGCCCTTACATCTACACCATAGGAGGAATTTCCTACCACTATGTGAGAATGGCTTGTGTGCATCTATGTATCCGGACTCATCACTTCCCCTTGGAAGGAATCTCGATATGAAGTACACCAAGTCTTTCTCTAAAGTACTCAAACTTTACTCTGGCCAGCGGCTTGGTCAACACATCGACTATCTACTCGTCCATTGAAACATACAGGAGCTTCACTGCTCCTCTCTGCACCATATCCCTGATATAGTGATATTTGATCTCAATGTGCTTCGACCTGTCATGGAACACTGGGTTCTCAGACAACTTCACACAACTCTGGTTGTCACAGAAGATACATGTAGCATCCAACGGGAGATCAAATAACTCAGACAGTAGCTTCCTAAGCCATACTTCCTCACAACTAGCCGAACAAGCTGCAACATACTCTACTTCGACTGTACTCAGTGCCACACATGACTGCATCCTGCTAAACCAAGAGATCATACCAGATCCCATACTGAAGCAACACCCCGAATTGCTCTTCCGATCAATGGCACTGCCTGCCCAATCTAAATCAACATAACCCTCTAGGTTAAACTTTTGATTCGCATCATATTTGATCCCATAGTCAACTGCACCCTTCAGGTACCTCAGAATATGCTTTATAGAAACCAGGTGAACACTTCTTGGATCCTTTAGGAACTGGCTCAATGTGTTCACAGCAAAGAAAATATCTGGTCTTGTGTTCGTCAGGTACATGAAGGATCCAATCATCTGACGATACACCGTGACATCAACCGGTTCAGATGAAGCATCACACAGAAGCTTCAGGTTCGATGCCATAGGTGTGGTCATGTCCTTCATGTCCATCATCTCGAACCTCTTCAAGATCTCTACTGCATACTTCCATTGTCCAAGGAAGATACCATATGCACTCTGCCACACCTCCATGTCTAGAAATTAGTGCATCATCCCCAAGTCCTTCATCTCGAACTCGGCAGCATGCTTCCTCTTCATGTCGGCAATCGACCCATCCTCACCTGTAACAAACAGGTCATCCACATACAATAGGAGTATCACTGGATTGCCTTCCTCAACCTTGTAGTAAAGGTTGGAATCTTCTTTACACTTGGTAAAGCCCAAGCTAGATAGAAAGCTGTCTATCCTACCATACCAAGTCCTAGGAGCTTGCTTCAAGCCACACAAGGATTTCTTCAATCCGCACACATATGACTCCCTGTCATGTGTCGCAAAACCAAGTGGCTGCTCCACATACACTTCCTCTTTGACTACACCATTCGAGAAATCTGTCTTGACATCCATCTGGTGTATCTTCCACTTTATCACTGCAGCCAGAGCGAGTACTGTTCCAATGGAAGTGTATCTGGCTACAGGAGAAAAAGTCTCTTCATAATCTATCCCCTCTTTCTGGGAGAATCCGCGAGCTACAAACCTCGCCTTGTATTTCTCTATGCTACCATCTGCAGCATGCTTGATCTTATAGATCCACTTGTAAGTCACCACAGACTTCCCTTCAGGTCTTGGGACCACATCCCAAACATCATTCTTAATGATCGACTGGTATTCCTCGACCATGGCATCCTTCCATTACTGCATCCCGGATCCTGGGAACTTCAGATTCTTCAATATCTTCAATAGATAGATTTCTTTAAACTTCGTTGCTGGAACAAATGTTGTAGTCCTTCTTTTGTAGGTGATTGTACACAATCTTTCCTACAAGTCAAATTCAATTGCATGATTAGAAACTTTTCATAGTTTACAGAACAAAGTCTTACACATAAATGCATATGTCATATAGTCATGCAATTATCTTAGCCAATGCTTCAATACAACATTTATTCATATCCCATATCTTTTTAGATGCCTTCCATCTCTACCAGAACATTGTTAAGAGTGTGCACAACTCCCAACATGTTAACAAAGAGGTTTCATTCTAAATAAGTAGCAATGGAATGTTGTACAGTACCATAGGCCACTTACCTATTACTTACATATTAGTAGTATACTGTTCATTAATGCAATTATTCTAATATGCATAATACACAACCTAAGTCTAGGAACATAAGTATATACATCATTGAAAAATATTATTTAAACAATTAGATATATAAGAAATTGCAATTCAAATCCTTATCTTTGTTTGTTTGTTGGGTGGACTCCCTCTGAATCTTTGCTTCCTTGTAGGAGCTTCCGGACTCCGACTCTAAAGTAGCTTCTTCTACTCCTGTCTGTTGTGGATTGTAAGGAGTGGTCAACTCCCTCTTAATCCCTGAATCACTGCATCTTGAAGTCCCTTGAAGTGAATTCTCCGCCATTGTCGGATCTAAAGATCTTGATCTTCTTATCAGTTTGATTTTCTATCAAGGCTTTGAATTCCTTGAACTTATCAAAACACTTCATCTTTGACTGGATTTCAGGAAGACCTTCTATTGCTTTGCTTGCAATTGGGAGTGCACATGTGCAATCCTTCTGTGCCAAAGTTCACTTGGCTCCATGGATTCATGTACCGTGGCTCGTTCAGTTTATCCCTTCAATTTATACAATACTCCCTCTTGCTCTCCAATCACCACTACATCATCAATGGTCTTACCTTTTGGCCACATAAGAACTTGGCCATCTATAAATGCAACCCTTATGCCTTTTGCATCCAAAGCAGATATGGAGAGAAGATTCTTCTTGAGACCTGGAACATATAGTACATCTTTCATTTTCATAGATTTTCCAGAGTCTAGCTTATAGGAGGCTTTACCACTTCCTTTTATGGGATACTGGTAGTCATCCCCAAGTTTCACCTTGTGGGGTGATTCATGTTCAGATAGGTTCACAAAGGATCCCTTGAATCCTGTCATATGTTTGGAAGCCCCAATATCTATAAGCCAATCATTGCTTCCATGAGCAATAGTACCAGTGAGGGCAGAAATCAAAACATATTCTTCATCACTTGAAGAATCTTCACTTTCTTCCCTAGCCCTCTTCTTGGGAGGTTCATCATCCTCTACAGTGTGAGCATGATGTCTTCTTTTATTGCTCTTCTTCTTGTGAGAGCCATCTTTATTATTTCTGGGACAATCCCTGGAATAGTGTCCCTTCTCATCATATGTATAACATCGGACATAGGACATGTTTCTTCGAGGTTTGGGGTTACCCCTCTGATTTTGATGGTGGTGCCTTTCTTTCTTACTATGATGATTCCCTTTCTTGTCATCATGCTTCTTGGAGTGTGCTGTGAGGGCTTGATCCTCATTCCCAATATTCTCTTCTCGAGATATAATCCGAGCTTCTTCCTGTGAGCATTCTTCCCACAGCCTGATGAATGTGATAAGTTTCCTTCTAGCACAAATTCCTTGGATGAAGGAATCCCATGACCTAGGAAGGCCATTAAGAGTGGTCATTACCACTTATCCATTCTCTATATCTTCTCCCACAACTTCAAGTTGTACTTTTATCTGGGAGACCCTTGAGAAATAAGACTGCATGGTCTCTGCATTTTGGATCTTGATATTCTTCAATTGATTCCTCAAGGTCATCTTCCGATTTATGTTCTTCCCTTCAAATAGCTTGGTCAAGGAATCAAACATCTCCGTAAGTGTCTTTAGAGATGACACATGTGGTATGAGATCGTCTTTGATAGAATCAACAATGGTTCTCTTAGCCTTGACCAAGTTCCTCTTGTGTAAGGCCTTAGCCTCTTCTCCCTCTAGGACATGGACCTCTTCACTTATGTAGGTGTCCAATTCATTTTCTTCCAGGATTAACCCAATCCTATACTTCCATGCTTGGAAGTTTTCAGCCCCTTCAAGCTTATCCTCAAGCTTGGTGTGGTGACACATCTTAAAGAGTACTTCAAATGGAAATAGAAAAGTTATTAGGTCTTACCACTTGATTTTCTAAAAGCTGGATCTGGAGCTGGATTGGGGTTTGTCAGAGAAACCCTAAAAATTCAAACTTTGAATTTCAAACTTCTGAAAGGATATAAGGATGCGCCTTGTTGAGCTGATCAAGCTGGTATACTCAGAATTTGAAAACTACAAAGTTTCACTCCTCAAAATTGCTTTTAAAACTTCCGAATTCACTAGGAAGGACCCTGAATTAGGGTTTGAATTTCCTGGAGCTTCACTTAACCAAAAAGTTCGATCCAAAGCTCTAAAATTCTATTTTTAGAGGAGCTTCCAGCTGTGGTCTCAGATTTCAGAAATTCCAATTTTTGCAAAAACCCTAATTTTTAGGTAAAAAACTGAAAGTGCTCAGAATTGAATTCTGTTTCGACAGAAAGATGCGCCCTTGAAAGGAGAGTCAATATAGACTCCTGTCTTTGAATATCTGTGGAGAGAAACCCAAAAAACAAGAATCCCTAGCTTCCACAACTACACAGTGTCTTCTTCTCAGGTTAACTCTGATACCATGTTAGATTTTTATCATTAATTCAAGATCTAGGATCTTATCTGAGAGAATAACAAGCACATCATATCAATCATAAGAGACAAACACAAGAGACAATAGACACAGAGTTTCCACAGGAAAAACCAAGAAGGTGAAAAAACCCCGCAACTTCCTCAGAGATAGAAAGAGCAATGATACAAAACCCAAGTACAAGAGATAGTCTCCTTAGCAGCTTCTACTCCTCCACTAATGCGCATCACTCAAGTGGGAGATAGATGAGTAAGTGAATGATCAAATAGAGTGACACCCTCACTCTATTTATACACAACTCAATTACCTAATAACCTAACAGGGTCGAATTCTCTAGGAGAGTCTAATAACCCATGGTAACCCAACTCAGGGCCGACCCCACACTTGGTGGTCTAATAACCCATCTTGTATAAGTTACGACACTTGCGACACTTGTAAATACAAATGATGACACTTCCGTACAGAGGAATAATAACCTCTCTGTAGGGATACAATATACATATATGAAATACATTTCGAAGTTACATATACATCAACATGTAGATGCATTCATTAGATTTAGTTCCACTATGTATGTCTACTATGCATTGCACACATCCTTAGTAGGTTTGCACTTCATTATATGAGCTTGGGGGATGAATTGTACACCCCCTGATGTGTTCATGCCCCCTCTGTGGTCATATGAAGGCAGGGGCCTTGGCAGAGTGATTCCAGGGCTTTTGACAGCGGGGTAAAGAGGTTTTGATGGAATTGGGGTCAGCTTTTTGGTTGGAAAATAGGCAAGGTCATAGTCCTCAGGTGTGGTAGGGGTTCACACCACTGTATAGATCTCACTGAGAGATTTCCAATGGTACTGAGTTTGCCCAGAATGGACTCCGGATGAGTAAGTTATCAGCCTGAGAAGTTGGTTGTAACAGGAGCATGGCCAACTCTCGACTTTCCGAATTCGTAGTGCGGAATGCGGAAGTCAGGGGCGCATTTTCTTCAAAGCCAAGAATGTTTTCCTTCCGACCTCATGACTCCCGCACCGCGGAATGCAGAAGTCAGAAATGCATTTTCTTGACGCAGTGTGTTTGGCGTCTCGATGTTCCAACTTCCGCATCGCAGATGCAGAGTGCGGAAGTCGTAGGCACATTATCGCCGAGATAGTGAAGTTGGTGTTTTGACTTTCCAACTCCTGCATCGCAGATGCGGAGTGTAGAAGTCGGAGGTGCATTTTCATCAAAATGGTGGGTTTGGTGTTTCGAATTTCTGACTCCCGCATCCAGGATGCGGAGTGTGGAAGTCAGAGGCGCATTTTCGTCGAATGGTGTGATTGGTATCCCGACTTCCTGACTCCCACATCGTGGATGCAGAGTGTGGTTGGAGGCGTAAATCGCTGAGCTGGTGTAATTGAGAGTTTCGACTTTTCGACTCCTGCACTGCGAAATGCGGAATTCGGAGTTGTATTTCGTTCGATGCCGAGTATTTTGGCGTTCCGACTCCCGCATTGCGGAATGCAGAAGTTGAAGTTGTATTTTGTTCGACGCTGTGATTTAAGTGTTCCTTGCTTGAAACCATGATAAGCTTTAATGAAAGGTTGATGAAGGCTTAGGAAGAATAGAATCAGCTCAATGCTGCTATTTTGCAGAGCCTCACTGATATGTAGCAGAGGGTAAACCTTGGGTCCAACCCAAGCAATGTAGGTAAAGAAGGAAGGGGTGCAGAAAGTCGCTCTAGAGGCTGTTCTAGGAAGAGGACTCCAAGCCCGAGGAAGAGTTCGGTGAGCAAAAAGTGCAGCACGCCCTCCTCAAGATCTTCTTCCAGTAGGTCGTGTGACTCCCTAGGCCCTCGAAGAAGCCCGAGGCATATTTCTAGCAGGTTTGAAGGGAGAAGGAAATCCAAAGGAATGCCACATGGAGAATTTAGGAAGGCAAGGCATCCCACATTTGACGGAGAAGGTAATACTAACCAGGAGGCAGAGGCATGGCTTCTTGGGATGAATAAATACTTTAGGATCTGGCTACTCAGGAAATGAAAAGGCCAGAATAGCCATTTACAATCTAAATGGCAGAGCTTCAATTTGGTAGGAGCACCTCATGCAAGTGAAAAGGAACAGTGAAAGAAGATTAACTGGGAGAGATTTAATAGGAATTTCAAGGAAAAATACCTATCATCTAGGTATTATGACAACAAGAGGAAAGAGTTCAATGAACTTAGGTTGGGAGAGAAATCTATGGATGAGCATGTCCATAAATTTTTGGAATTGTTGAGCTATGTGGACTATATCAAGGATGAGATGGTTAAGATCCAGTGTTTCCTTGAGAGTTTACCTCAAAATGTTAGAGATAGGATTGAGTTTGTTAACCCACCCAGTCTTGATGAAGCCATTAGGATGGCAGTGCATTGCTATGAGTAGAGCAAAGGGAAATCGGAGGTTCAACCAGCATGGAAAGGAAAGCCAAGTAGGAGGTTTGAATAAAGCAAAAATGGATTCAAGCCACCATTCAAAAGTCACCCAAGATATTTTCCACAGAGTCGACAAGCAATAAGTGGGAACAAGCGAGCTGTAGCAACATAAAAAGCACCAAGAGGACCACTTCAGTGTTGGGGATGTGGAGGAAAACACATGCTTAGAGAATGTCCTCATAGGAAGGAAAATCTCAGAATTTTGCACAACTTAGAAGGAGCAGCTACAGTGGAGGATATGGCAAGAGAAACACCTCAAATCTATGCAACATTGGATAATCATCAGGCAGACCATCAGTTAACAGTGGTGGAAATTGAAGGTAAGATTACTAAGCAATCCATTTTTATTTTGATTGACCCAGGATCTACTCATAGTTATGTTTCTCCAAAAGTGGTTGAAGGTTGTTCTCTTAGAAAAATGAAGCACAATGAGTCTTGGCTAGTTCAATTAGCCACAGGGACCAAAAGAAAAGCAAGTGAAGTAGTGATGGAGTGCCCCATGGATTTGAATGGACTCCTCACCAAAGTAAATTTGAATGTCCTAACATTAGGATCTTATGATGCTCTAATTGGTATGGATTGGTTGGAAAGGCATAGGGACAAGATAGATTGCTATGAAAAGGTACTTGAATGCATTGATGAAGAGGGTAGACTCAAATTGGTAAGGGGAATTCCCAAGCAAGTATTAGTGAGACAGATTTCATCCTTACATTTGAAAAACTTTTATAAGAAGGGTTGCCAATTATATGTAGTTCACATATCAGATTCATCAGAGGACCGATGACCAGGTATAGAAGACTTCCAGTTGTTTCAAGAGTTGAAAGATGTGTTTCCGGATGAAGTGCCCGTGATGCCACCAAAGAGAGATATATTGATTTTACCATTGATCTTGTTCTAGGAGCAACACCAATTTCCAAAGCTCCTTATAGAATGAGCACACCAGAATTTGTAGAGTTAAAGATGCAACTTCAAGAATTAATGGACAAAAAGTATATCAGGCCTAGTGTATCTCCTTGGGGAGCACCGGTGTTATTTGTCAAGAAAAAGGATGGGACTTTAAGGCTGTGTATTGATTATAGATAGCTCAATAAAGTGACAATCAAGAATAAGTACCCATTACCAAGGATTGATGATTTGTTTGATCAAATGAAGGAAGCTAAAGTGTTTTCAAAGATTGACTTAAGGTTGGCTATCATTAAGTGCAGGGAAAATTTTAAGAACCACTCCTAAATTTATATGTATAAAATTTGGGCAAATCTCCATGATACATGGGAATGTGTGAAGGCTATTTTATCAATAATATAATATGTATACATAATTTTTTTATGAGTTTTTCATGGAATTATAAAAGCTTATAAAATCTAGGCGAATCTTTCACAAAATTATAAAATATTGTAAAATCATGGCGAATCTTTCACAAAATTATAAATCTTGTAAAAGTTTTGGTAATCTTTCACAGAATTAGAAAATATTGTAAGAGCTTCGTGAATCTTTGACTAAACTATAAATACTTGTAAAGCCTTCACAAATTGGTTGAAATTTGACTTAAGAAAATTTCCTAGATGATTTGTATTCACTTTATATTTTCCATGTACTCTTGCACTAGAACATCTTGTAAACAAAATCCAAGCTAATTTGTTGACTTTACTCAACACAACTACTTGTATCCTACTAATTTCAAACCTCCTGAGAGATAAAATGTAGAAATGATCTCATAAATGTTTGCAATATACAATTGAGCACTTGATCAAAGTGTGAAACTCATTTACCCTACTACACTCATTGTACAATCAATTTTCACAAATTATGTGGGACCTAACCATCCTCAATCTAGAAATATAGCTACAATTGAACTAGTTGTTTCAATCACTACCTAAAATATAAGCCTTGAAAATCTCTACCTCAATGCTCTAAAAAAATTCAATGGATGGTTGCATTGCATCCACATTGACAGTAACATCTTCTTAGCATGGATGTCCTCATTTTCTAGCATGATATGCAATCATAGTAAATAATTCGTGTAAGAGAAATATAATAATCTACCTCTCACAAAACATTAAAATGAAATATAAACACCACTTTCATTTTTACTATCTTTCCATATAATATCAACGCTCATCTTTATGTATGATTCACAAAAAGGACAAATTTAGAAACATGCACCTCAACATATTCTTTCAAGTTATGCTTCACATGCCTTACAATCAAGGGTGTGTTAGTGACCAATAGCATTTAAGATCTAACATTATATGTGATTAAAGGCTAAAGTTTATCAAGGAATTTATGAATATATCTAGAAGTCTAGAGGCTACACATAATGATCATGTCTTCATGTACTCAAAAGTATAATTTTATTAGAGAAATATCGGTCTCATTGGTAACAGGTTTACTACGATGAATGTGTAGGAACCTACAAATCTAGTGCAATGTGCATAGACAATTTTTCTCTTCGATTAGCAATTCATATCTCATTTCCCTTTCCGAATACCAATGCATTTTTAAAGAAAAGTATAAAATAAATATAATAGATTCCAAATGGTGAAGATGCTTAAGTCGTGCTACATAGTGAAAGGAAATACAATCATCTTTCCTCGAACCATCAAATAGTTAAAGAGAACAATAATAATTACTAAATAAAACATTGAATGCCTAGCTCATAACCAAATCCATATATTAAGCCTAAAACTAAACCCTCGACAAGACATTATTTTAAATCTTTGTTCTTTGGGGTAAAGGAAGTTGTCATTAAGGGGGCACATTATTTTAAATCTTTGTTCTTTGGGGTAAAGGAAGTTGTCATTAAGGGGGCATAGGCATAATTTCTCATTCCTACTACTTTTTTGCTTTGTAAATCTTTCATCTTATCCCAAGTTGTTCTTAAAGGAAAGTATTTGGATATTAGGCATTCAGAGGTTTATTAAGACCAACTCGGTCTAATGTCATAAGCTTTTTTATTATGTTTCTTTAATTTGTGCTTTTGTACTAGATTTGTATGATAATCACAATGGTTCTTACTCGATTTCCCATCTGTTGATTTCCCCATATCATGAGCATAAGGATTCAACCTATTCTTACAGTTTTGGCCTTTGTTATTTGAGCTTCTTATGAATGGAAATTAGGCCAAAGTCATGCCAAAAGGAATTCCTCTCAAGTCTCAAATGGATGTATTTATCACAAGAGGTGGTAGGTTGTTCAAGATGTAGGTAGTGAAGGATGTCAAAATTCCTCAAATACACAAGCCACTACAAGGAATGTGGTACTAAACCATATAATAAAATTAGAATGTAATATTCCTGTGTATGTGTGATTTTGTTAATATTGATCACCTTCTAAATAGTATAGTACATTGAAAATAGGTAAATTCTTAATGAGAAGTTGTTCCTTATAACTTCTAAATAGTATAGTACATTGGAAATAGGTAAATTCTTAATGAGAAGTTGTTGATAATAATTCATGTGTTAGAAATTTTATTCAACATAATTATTTTGATATATAAAATTTTGAAAAAAAAATGTGATGTTGATAACTTAATGGGATTGTGCATCCATTTAGAAATTCTATATAATATGATATATAAAATTCCAAAAGAGATATGAAATAAACCAAAAACTACATGCCTTAACATAGTTCATACATTATGCATATTAATTTTAATGACTTCATCACATTTCTTATTCATACAATTTTAGATATGTGATCAACTATCCTTTATAAACAATGTGTCTAGTTACCACTCATTACATCAAAAGAGCCCTCTTTCACTATGATTCCAAAAACCTCAATGCATGTATACTCAATTGTTCGTGAAAAATGTACGACGTACATATATTATTTTTCATTAAATATAAACAATTCTACCAACTTCATGAAAATAAACAAGTAATTATGACCAATATCCTATGTGCTTTTAACATTATTATAAACCATATTTTAATAAGCTAAGACACACACCATATATAATCTCACCGTTTATTACAAATAAAAATTTGATATGACAATGGATAATTACCTAAAAAAACACATAAAGTTAATAAGTTAATAGATCAAAACAAACTTGGCTATACAACTACCTTTAAACCATGTCAGATCAAGATACATGCTTTAAATTAGCTTCTTTTCTACTTGTAATGTCCATAAGTTTAGCGCTCCTCATCCATTGTTCATTGATATAAAACTCTCAAATAACTTCTTTAAAGGTGAAGACGTTGTTCAAGGTGGTCTCATCCTCCATAGAACCTCTAAACTGTGCAATAATATTCAAATTTGTGCATTGTTTCCATGCAAATTCCAAATGATGGAGTGCCCCTCTTCATGTGTGCACTCAAGTTAGTGGAAAATGCCAAGGGGTCCATGATGCCCCGAAATATGTAAGTAACTTGTGCCTTAGGAAAGTGGAAGCTACTAGTTTGAGTACAACAAAGTATCTGAAAATAATAGTTTGATCCTTCCTTCTTTTATATCTTCTATGTTAATCTCAAACTGACTTTGTCTTCTCAAATTTATGCTAAATATAGAAAAAAAACCATTGTTCTGCATGCATTTTCATGTGCTTAAATCACAACCAAATTCAAATTTTACCGAATTCAAAATTTTATCCCAATAGACATTTGTATACAAAGAATGCCAATACCTTGCTTCTCTCACAGTTCTTCATCAATAGTAGATCATTCACATAGTTAAAATGACTCAATGCCCACTACCTTGTCATTGGATTCAACCAAAATGCTTTCTATACCCTCAAACTTGTGGCCTTGTATGCAATCTATGTTAATATGCAAGCATGTTGGTTTTCAACTTAAAAGCATAACCAAATACCTACTTATGCAACATGATGATATGAGGGTATGTCTATGATGGCCACTGTGAAGAGGCCCTCAAGCTCCATTGTCAAATGCAAGAGGCAAGAAAACAACCAAAAAACTATACCTTTCCTTTTGTGCTCAAGTCCTATTCTTATCATTTTGTTGGCTCTTGAAGAGGGAAATTAAATTTATCCTCAGAAAATTGACATTGGGCATAAATATGATGCTTTCTAGGGACTATCGTCATAGACATGTACAATAAATACAATGAATTAGAGATTGCACACAAAGTGTTTAACAAAAGATGTCTGAAAGAGATGTGACATCATGGAATGCCATGATTTCTAGGTATGCATAGAATGGTTGTCCCAATGAGGCCTTAGAGCTCTTCAAGCAAATGCAACAAATTGGTGTAAGGTCAGGACTCAGATCGTGTAACCATTGTCATCATGCTCTCAACATGCACATATCTCACAGCTCTGCAACAGGGTAAAGACATGCTCTCCACATGCACAGATCTCACAGCTATGCAACAGGGTAAATACATTCATGAGTACATGATCAGAAATAGACTTGAATCTAATGTTTCCATGGGGAATTCTCTGGTATATATGTAAGGCAAGTGCCAAGGTATTAATATTTTTCACATAGTATTTGATAAAATGCATCAATAACTGTGGTTTTCTAGAATGTGGGGATATCTGGATATGCACAAATTGGATTTTACGATCATGCATTAGCTCTCTTTCAACAAACACAAATGACTAATGTGAATCCTAGCAAGGCCACCATTGTGAGTGTTACTCCAGCATGTGATGAGTTGGGAAATTTGTAGCAGGGTAACGACATCCATGATTATACTATTATAAATAGAGTAGAGTCACATGTTATTGTTCACTGCTCTCTTATAGCTATGTATTCCAAATGCAATGTTGTGGATATGGCATGCCAGTTGTCTGACAAAACATTGAAAGGTGAATGCAATGATTGTCGGGTATGATCAAACTGGACATGCTCATGAATTATTGATGCTCTTTCATCAATGCGACTTATGGATATGCAACCTAACCCAATCACTATACTAAGTGTATTACTAGCATGTGCCCATTTAGTAGCTTTGCAATAGGGCAAGGTCATCCATGCTACATAATTAATAATGGATTTGAGCCAGATGTTACTGGGGGACTGTACTTATAGATATGTATTCCAAATCTGGGATGAGAGATATTGCATGCCAACCGTTGAGAACATGCTTGTAATAAATTTGAAAGCATGGAGTGTAATGATTGTACAATATGGAACATATGGACCGGTGAAGATGCCCTTTCACTTTTTCTAATCGACAAGAAGCATGGACAATGCTAGACTACATTGCCTTCACTTGCGTTTATGTGCATACAATCGTGCACCCTTGGTAGACGAGGGTTGTCAATAATTTGAATCCATGAATCTTTGTTGCAAGCCAATAGCTTTTCTTTGGCTTCATCATATATCTGAAAACAAGATGGACAACAAGGATGATACCAAATATGCTATGAGTGAAGAACAAATCATTATTGGAATTAGCAGCCACATTGGAAATTACAACCACCTTGTAAATTACTAACAACCTTCGAAGTATGAGAGCCTTCATGTATAAATGAAAAATCTACAAAGTACTCTTTTCTATCAATTTATAAGAAGAAATTTGTGTATCTAAGATGATATATGAAGTTTCAATAAGATGCATTAGTTTTCAAAGCTTTCTGGGAAGGTTTCCATGCTTTCTCTTTCAATGCAAGCATGAATAAAAAAGACATCATTAGAAGCAATTTGTGTATCTAAGATGATATATGAAGGTTCAATAAGATGCAATAGTTTTCAAAGCTCCCTAGGAAGGTTTCCATGCCTTATCCTTCAAGGAAAGCATGAATAAAAATGACATATATGATAGGGAAGAGCATCTAAGACATGCTAGTAAGTCAACTTATACATGAAATGATGACATATACAAGTTATCTATATGTTGAACTTGTTGTCAGTTTCATAGAGAATCGTTCAAATGCCACTTTCAAGTGCTACTAGAGCAAGGGAGAATGAGGAACAAGTTTGGGTAATCAATGAATTGTCATCCATTCCACAAACATTAAGATCTCTTTCCATATTCTTCACATTACAATTTTTTTTGATTTTGAACCAACCCCAACAAAAACCAATCAAGTAAGAATACCATACTGAGATAGTGAATTCATTAAGCTCTCTAGGCTACCATGAATTCAACTTGCCACCACTAATTATTGCTTAAAAAGAATAATGAATGATCATATGCTACATTACCCTCGAAAGGAAAATGCCTCGTTCTATACTACATGTTCTTAAGAGTGTCATCATGTTGTCCTAGAACTCTGCATCAACTCTCAACTCTAGTCAAAATTAGCACATATTTGTTTATACCCAACCAATTATTCATTCACGATAGCACATATTTCACTGCAATTTTCAAATATAAATAATGTCTCCAACCATATGTCGCAAATTAATCCTTCACTAATTTAGTCTCAAGAGGCTAATCTAGCTTTCTCTTATTTTACAAGAATATGCAACAAATAGGGAAGGGTATTGTGCAAATGCATACCAGGAAAATAATGAGTTGGCAACTCCTATTTTGGCTTACAAATGCATAGGAATGTCTTAAGGTAATGCCTTGTGGTATATTCTAAAATGAAAGAAACAATGTTAACTACAAGTAGCCTTGTATAAGATCATGCCTATTCGGGGTCGATTCAAACTGAAAGCATATAATTTCAAAGTACATCGGTATCTTCAACAAAGGATACAAAAAGTGTATTAATAAGAGTCTTCTCCTCTAAAGATTTGTATGATGATTAAACCACATTCTCAAGTTCAATCTTGTGAACATATCAAAGTTAAATCACATAAAGGCATATACTGTGGCATTAACATTAGAAAATCTTCTTCAACAACAAAGTTGTAAACATAATTTCAAATTGCATTGGTTCTACTCTCAAGGCTTATCATATACATCAAATTTTGAATACCAACAAACACTCTCTTCACCAGCATTGGCAAATATATACTCAAGAAGAAACAATACAAAACATTTTTGACAAGGTTTCATCATAGTCTAAACAATCAAATCCATGGTGTGAACTTCAAAAACAAATGGAGGGAGTCAAATTATAGTTTCAAAATACAACAAGATTACAGTTTCAAGATTTATCTCATTGTATTGTTATCATGATGGTCACAAATTTGTTAAGCATACAGAGGAATTACTATGCAACACCCTAATCATAATTTCAAGATTTTCATTCTCTCATCATAGAAGGTATATGTCGACACAAATCCAACAACAGTAAGGCTTGTGAATTTTTCAAGCACGACAGCTCACTGTGATTGATGGCATTCCTACCATCAATATGGAAGTTAAAAACCATCTCAATAAAAATAGAAAAAATATAGAAAATGAAAAAATCTTATAATGAAAAATTCTTATGAGGCATCTAGGACATTTCTTGGCTTGGAAACCTCTTCTAAGACAAGTCCTAATCATGGTGAAAACCTCTCTAATGAACCATGAGGCAGAGCACAAGTGAAAACCAAGAATGGTATTTGGGATCTGAGAGAAAAAATAGAATAATAATAAATAAATAAAAAGAAAGAAAAAGTTTGTGTTCATACCATATATCTCTAGCTCTTTTCCAATCAATATCCCAACATTAAGATACTCAGTGTGATATTTTCCAATCAATATCCCAACATTAAGATACTCAACTTGATATGAGTGGAAAGTTCTTATTCTCAAGGTTTATCATCAAATGAAATACAATGTAAAATACCAAATTTAGTAAACAAGAAATAAAATATTAAAATCATTGGGTCTGTTGAAAATCCACTTCATTTCATCATTATTCATTTCAAATCTTCTCATACCAAATGTTCTAACTCCGAAACAAGCAGCTTGAGGAACATTATAATTACACACGTTCCAAGAACTATTGTTACCTTATGCAATCATATGAAAGCACAAGGAAGAGGTGAACTTATTTTTTAAGTTAGTCAATACTCTAATACCAAATGTTCTAACTCTGAAACAAGCAGCTTGAGGAACATTATAATTACACACATTCCAAAAACTATTGTTACCTTATGCAATCATATGAAAGCACAAGGCAGAGGTGAACTTAATTTTTAAGTTATTCAACATATTGACTATATGACCACTTGAATCCAAAATTTTCATATTACCCTACATTCACCACATGATTCCTTCCATTAATTCCCTACATATATTCATTTCCTACATCCATAATAACATTTATTAAGCCATGTTACATCTATTCCCACCCTCCCATTTCCCATTCACCCATAAATACCATCATATAGTATACCCTCCCCCAATCACCATGAACATATTAATCCATACAAAGTCTTTTATAGGAGTCTATGAAAGTCTCCACCTGCAACCAGATTTCTACAAAAGTGTGCATTTCCAGAAATGTAAATTTCTGCAAAAGTGTGCATTTCCAGCAATATAGATTTCTATAGAAGTATGCATTTCCAACACTACAAATTTCAATATAAGTGTGCATTTCCAGAAAAACAAACTTCCCAAAGTTTCAACTTCTACAAGGTTATTGCAATCCAATAATAGAATGGAGCTTAATTTGTACGCTCAACCATGCCAAATAAATTGGAGACTTTCCTACATTCATACTACCTCTCAAGTTAAGGAGTTCTCAACAAATTTTCATCATATAAAATCTCATTTATCAAGTCTACTAGATATCACTTCTAATCTCTTTGAATTTAGTCATTGCATGATTGAAATATGATGTTCAACATTATATGGTTGGCCAACACTCTTGCCATTCCATGCCCCTACCATTCTTATAAAACTTGACAATAAAATCAAGGAATGGTGGCCTTTTCAAAATAGTTAAGCATGCTAACATGAAGAAGAGCAATCATCACAAGATGCAAATAACTCAAAGATGAGATAAAATCATACTTCAATGAAAGGGATCATTTCAAAATCATTTTGAATGCGAATTGACTCATTTTAAACCCACTTCAAGTTCTTATCTTCTCAGCCATCCTCCATAATGCACTAAATGCCCCCAAACTTAAAGAGGAAATCCAATAGCATGATCTCTAGTAAGACAAACACAGGGTTACTTGGGATAATTTTTTGAAGAGAATTGATAAAGAATTCCAAGTTTTATAGTATGCCCAAGATGTGGAGGTGGATCTTAGAGCATGGAAAAGGGAAGATGAATATTATTGACAAACTCCTTAGGTAGGACAACCCCAACACTCAAGGGTCAACTTTAATAATAAGAGAAGAATCGTTCAAAGACATTCTGGAAAGAGAAAATAACCCATTCTATAGGAATAGAGGACATATCTTCCCAGAGAATGCAAAGAGACAATGGAACCTGATTGATGAAATGAATAAGAATTCCCCTTGAAACATTATAGACAAGCAAAAAATATAATACCAAAAAATGCAATCACATACACGATCCAAGCAAGATGCAACTAATTGGGTGCATTGTTTGCACTCCAACATTTTAACCATACACTTGAAGGTGGCAAAACCTTCACATGGTAGCATCTGAAAGTCAAACAAATATACAATTTCAGCAGTCCTATGTTTTTGCATAATAATAACTCAAACCAATCTCACATTTAAATGAATCTACTTACACGAAGAAAAATTTATGCAACAACAGGAAATGAAAAACACAATTTCAACTGTATCATAATAACAAGATGCCCTGTTGGTTTGAATTAACAGTAAAATACAATATAGTAATTAACTAATATTACATTCAAAACCAATTATCGAGTGATCCCCTTAACTTCCCTTCGTTTCTAAATGCTCAACTCGATTAGGCAGAGGATTCTTGCTTAGCTACTTCTTGAAAGGTCTCTCCTTCGACAAGTTCCGGCACATCATCATCTTCTTCTTCAACAACAAGGTGAGCTTCGTGCTTCTAAATCAACTAAATCGACATTATTGTATCACATATATGGTATTTTATTGTGATAGTTTCTATTTATATTATAAGAAGAGAATTACAAAGATAACAGAAAATAACATAGGCTTGACTAGAGAAACAAGGATTGACCCTGCAATTGCTAACCACAATTTTTGTTTCTTTAGACAATTATGAAAAAAGGCATATCAGTTTTATGTACAAAATTCAACATTCATAGGGAGTATAGATTTGATGTCCCAAAAATTGTATTAATAATTTTTAAGAGAGTACAAAACATGTTGAGGATTCACAAACCATCCCATTCAACACATCCCTCCCCCAATCATGCAATTTCAGATGCTAGTCTGCAACATGATGTTCAATTTTTTATTTATTGAAGTGGATAATCCAGTTCCCTATTATTACAAAAGTTGCAATGCTTGCACAAATAGATTGAAGCCTGGCTTGAAAATGATATTGAATAGACATACTAAGGACCAAGCTGCTTGTAAAGCTGCCAGAAATGCAAGAGGATATCAAATAAGGTAGCAAGTCACTGAAGATTAAGAAACCAGTTTAAAAAGATTATCTTGCACATTTCACCACAATACACACAAGAATATATTTACTGTAAGGTGTAATGACCTCAACAAAATCTACTGAGTTTAGCATTTCAAAGCATATTCCAGGTGCTTCGCTATTTTGAATTCTATCATGTAGAATGATAAATAGCCCTTAGAATTGAAGCACAACCAATTCAGCTTTATTTAACAAGGACAAATAATCACTATCCTACTACCAATTTTATCCCATTATAGAAAAGGTTAATTTTTATATTTCATCATGCAATTAAAGCCCAAACGTAACACAACCAGTTGACGTCACTGCATAGATGGCAGAGTAAATACCATTTATTCAACCTTTAAGTCAAATATACCCACATATCTCCAAATATCCAACAGTCATTAATTATCCACAAATCTACTTGGTTTTTCAAATCTGAAAAAGACAACATTAACAAACAATCAAAATCTTTTGAGTTCAACACCCAATACTAACAAGAAACTTGGAAAACTTTTCAAGCAATACAAGTAAAATTCATTTAAGGATACATACTCTTGTTTAAGATGCCACATCTTCTACGGATTTACTTAATTTAATTTCTCTACACTATGGTTGTCCAAAGAGGGTTATGAATTTGAAGAAACCCATAAGTTATCCTCATTAGACATAATCTAATTTATGAGAAATGAGAAGGCAATTCATTTCGGTATCTATATCCTTAACATTTTCTGCACCACAACAATCCAAAGATACATCCCTACTTGAGAAAATTGGAAATACAAAAAGGGTCTGTGTTTTAGGTTGTATATAAGTATCCTCACAGTTTGCTTCCATAACAAATTCAACCATAGATGATATAAAGTAATATCAAACTTCCCTAGGAAAAAATGAATGAGTGGTTGGTCAAGAAATCTCCCTCAAAGAAACAACTTACCAATTATAATTGTAGAAACCTTTTAGCATGGAAAGGGATCTGCTTTTCTGTCCAACAAGGGATTCTATAGAGATTAGCATGTGCTTCTAAAGCTTTATTCATAAGGACAAACCTTTATTTCTATGTTTTATGATCCTAAGATAGCCGCACATGAGCAAACCTAACAATATCCACCAACATATTATCCAGTTCTTCAAGCTCACCTTTGTCACGCATCCTAGAATATGCTGGGGCCATACACTCTGCAACTTCTTCAACAATAGCCCACTGAGAACAATATATGGCTTTCTGAATTATCTTGGGACTTAAATGCAAATTCAGTTTTAATTTCTCATGCACAACAGATAAGTAGACATCTGGAAATATTCCAAGAGCCATTGTTCAACTAGCCAAGATAGTTCTATGTAAGCCCGTAAGTCCTCTAACTGTTGCTCCGCGTCATTATTATTCCATAACCATCTTGTCTTGCAATTGCTTATTTTTCCAGTATATAAAAATACATTAGCTTTCTCAATGAATCCCAGTCAATTGGAACATGAACAACGTAAGAAGAACTGTCGGACATGTCAAAAATATTAGCATCTTTGGCGATTTGAATCAATGCCAAAACATGTCAAAATGTTAGTTTATTATTCACTAAATAAAATAGAAATACATGGAATAATTTGGCCGATCCCTTCCACGGATGAGAATATAATGTGGTCTAGAATCATGGAAGAATTCTAACTACATGTCATGCATTCCTGATCAAAGTGCTTGGAGATAATTACAATTTGAAGATAACAAAATCCTATGGGCATGCACATGTTCTATCAATAAAGTACATAAAGAGAACTTTGCTTGAATGATTTTTCCCTTGTGCTTGTAAGATAACATCTCTATTGTGGGAAGGGGCAATTAATCATCAAAATGCAATGACATCATTGGTGATGGCTCATCGAAGGTCTAGTGAGATAAACATGGAAATTAGAAAATCAATTGAAGACTTCCATTTGCAAGTCACTAAAAAATATGCATAGGGAATAAATATTATAAAGAATCTTTGAATCATACTAAAAAGTCTAACATAATGAGAAATTGTTGGGAAAATATTAAGGACCATATCAGAAATTTATCCTGTTGCAAGTAACTTCTACCTTCTCTTATTTTACTGCATATTACTTTTGGGCTTTTTGCTATTTTATGCATGCAAGAATTAGAAGAGGAAAGAGAGGTATTATGCAACAAACATGATAACTTACGAGTAAGGATGGCCACTAACATCAGTGAAATAAGAAAGGTTGCACTCTAAGATCCGCATTCCCCAACTAGGTGTTCTTTCATAAAGAAGGGAAAGTAAAGGTTCCAAATTGCAATGATTTTCCAGTAACATGACATCTGCCACATTCTCCTCATCTACTTTCACAGTTCTAGTATAGACAAGTAGGATAGTGCAATTTGGAAGACAAACACACCTCTCTATAGACCTTTTTTGTACCATTTGCATTGTTCCTTGATTTAACAAAGCATCACCCAAAGATCCAATGTTCTGCTTGGGAATAATATAGCTAGAGGGAAATAAAGATGAGCATCTAGATGCTAAAATAACCAAGTGTGCAAACAATGAACTCCCATATGAAAAGACCAACAAGAGGTCATACATCTCATCATTATCAAATTCCTTCTTGATTCTTCTTCCAAATTTATTTGGAAATCCATATATACCGAAGCAGGACATGTTGTGTGCTGCTTACCATTGTACACCAGGAGCAAGGCTATTGTTAGCAACCAATTTCTGAAACTGCCTGATTGATACTCCAGTTTCTGTTTCTTCACATTCAACCTTTTCAATAGAACCTTCAACATGGATATCTTGTCTAACATTCTTAGCAAAGATTGAATTTGGAACCAATTTTGTGAAGGGTGAGTGGGTAAGAAACAATATTAAATTGCTTCCTTTTCAATCTTGTGTTTCATCCCAACAACAGATTCTCCCATGTGTTGAACTAACAACATGAATAGATAGTAGATGTATTTGATCTTGCAACTTTGACTTCATTGTAATAGTAGAACTTAATAGCATGGGACAATATTTCCATTACATTATATTTATGTAAAGTCCAACTATACAATTCCAAGCTTGAAAAACTTGCCAAAGACATCAACCTTACTACCATCATAAGATCATTAGATACAAAATTTCCATTGTTACAAGCTCCCAGTGCTATAGTATTCAATAAATATTGTAGCCACTCATGACCAAATGGCTCTAGAGCTTCAACTAGAAAAATTTGTTTTTGTGAAGAAAGATATTTGAAAGGCGAATAAACAAGAAATAGGATAGCCCTGCAAAATAGGTTCTCTCTCAGATATATGAGGTACTTCACGTGTAGGTCGATTCCCGATTTTTTGCTGGACATGAAGTTGACCACGTCTATGAACAGTTCTTACCACAATTTTATGGTCATATTTGCAAAACATGTGTTAGCATCCAATTATTATAAGTTCATATATCATGAGGTCTTAATTTTAACTTACGGCGAATTTACCTTTAAACACTAAGCAACCCAAAATAGATATGGAAAAAGAACCCCAAAAAAATATGGAAAATATGAGAGAAGGAAAAGAAAAATACCAGGTAAATGAAATAAACCTTAAGAGTGATTCTTTCTTCGCAGATATAGTTGAATCAAAATTTGCTTCACAATGTATGGAAATCCAACCTACAATATCTCAAAGATGGGATCATATAACATGATGATTATGGATATATGAAAGTTCCTAATCACAGTATCCACTTGTTGGCCTTGGCATACATCCCCGCACTTTGACCATTGTTTCCCATCAGAGTTACCAGAAAAAAGCGAATCAGAAAGGACTTTTTTTATGCCCATCTTCCAAAAGTAAGAATGATGACACCACAAAAGCGAAGTAGTGCGGAAAGCTTGAATTACAATCATATTTAAATCGGGAGGCCATTTTTCATGAGGAAATGATGTCCATTCAACCAATGCTTTGATGATGCCTTCCAAAAAAGGCCCTAGGTGTGGCCTAGCCATTACATTGTACCCATACACTGATTTATGTGTTAAAAAATCCGTCAAACCACAAATCGGGGGTGAATCCAATTCTCTGATCAATTTATGAGGAAAAATTGGGGCAATACAACTCCTAAACACATCCATAACTGGAAATAAGCACAAACAAAATTAGACTCCTCCATTTCCATAGGATTCTAATTGATGTTTGTCCCTGTGGACATTGTTTTGAAAGTTTGCAATAAATGCACTTGTCATAGTGCCTTCACTCCAAAACATGTGCTTTAGGGATGGTAGACTTATCAGGCATGCTGGGAATATGCCCAGATCCACTATCACCATTGCTTCAGTAAGAAATGCCCATAATTTGTGTTGTTTGCATGGCTGCAATTAAAGTAGAACTGCCTTTTCTAAAGTCATGGTATGTCTAATTTGCACACCAGGCTTTAGTATCCTTTCCAGAATTGCATAATTTGTCAAACTGCCTTTCAAAGTCTTCCAAAGGAAGCAATTTCTTTAGATCTATCATCATTGGATCCTATCTTGCCATTTACAATAAAACAGAAGATGATATATGCATCAAAACTCTTCCAATCAGCAAGTTGTCAAACACATAGTTGATGTCAAAATTGTCTCTTTGTTGAGGGTAAGGCCTGCTGTCCAAGACTCTGATTTCCTGTAGGATGCATGAAAGCCAAATCACAACAAATAGAATTTCCAAACAATCATATTTAATGCTGGTTTTAATCACCTTTCATTTAAAGGAAATATAACTGCATTAAGGGAAAACTTTCTGTAGCTTCCCTTCTCAAAATTTCGCTGCTTATCACCTGTAATGTTTGAAAGATTGATGGGATTCCAATTACCAGCACCTATCCCATGTGGTTACTACTGTTTGCATGGCTATAATAAAGGATAGGTTGAGAAATTCTTATTAAATCACTTTTACCATCTCAATTCATTGATAAGGGCTCACACAGCTAGCCCTTCCCATGCATCTCTTTGATTACTGATGGTACTTTAAAATCTACTTGCAAGGCAATAGAAATTGGAAGCCTTTGTTATGATCAAACCCACTATTAACCTGCTGACAAAGTATTTATATGCTTTCAAGACATTGGTCACTACTGAAAATTCACTGCGAAATCAATGATTTGAGATAAGATATGGAACACACCAAGTATTGACAACACCTTGAATTAGGTTTTACAGCAGCCAATTATGTCCACCACAATAATAGGTTTGATTAGGTCTTTGAGAATAATAAACATGTTTTCTAGAGTAATGCATTTTGCTAGGCAACATTAGCATACTCGCAAACCTAAGGAAGAGTGGTCTCCAAGCTAGGGACGTCCCTCAATGTGTACTAGAAAATCCACTCATAAGGGGAAAGCTCCTCCAAAAATGGCTTTCAAACTCTCTAAAGAAAGGTGATACTCTTCTAGGTGTAAAATGACAAGAATTTGTGTAGGAATGCCAATTTTGGAAAATCAACTTCTTTTGAAAATATTTGGTCTAACTGTAGGTGATTTGTACTTTGATCCATACTCAAGCTCTTGGTTAGAGAATGTATATGCTAATTGGCTATAATTTCCAAGATGTTTCTTCTCGAGTACAAGAAACTTGAAGAAATAGTTCCTTGTATTTTAGTGTATAGGTTTCATCCAGGCATCCCATCAAGCATCTTCCCCTTTGGTGTAGATATGTGTGACCTGTTTTTGAATTCCAATAGTTTACATAATCAAAATGCATGTAGGATCAATGAAATCAAGAAAGCATATCTATAAGAGCCTTGTGACTATCACTAACCAAAAATAATTTGTGGGACTTCTAGAGCCATCTCTCGATTGGTTAAGAGATCAATTAGGTGTGCAATTTCCTATTGTTACAAAGTTTTAAAGTTGTAATCTTTAACTCTTAAAGTAGATAACAGAAAAATGGTTTGGATATTCAAGAAACAAGGATGGCATCTCCTTCGATAAAGAAATTCAACATTAGTATTATTTGAATCATATTTCCACATGCTTTTCCATAGTGAGATTGTTAGAGGAAGCATGATCAACTAGTATAACACCTTTGTGGTCATTATACCTTTTTAAAAAGAAAATGGTATTCACTCTCTATATTCATGACATCCAAACTCCGAAGCCACCAACCTTGCCAATGGTAAATATAGTTTCCCTATCCCATCTAAAAAATTATATGTTTCGTATCCGTTGTAGGCATCGATATCAAGAATGATTTTAATTTCATGGCCATATATGTGTAGGGTGTTTTGTGGAAGAGCTAGAGACTTAGCCTAGTTTTTCTACACAATTTGTAACATTATTTATAGAAGAAAGTTCAGCCATCCTTTTATGGGTGATGTCTGCAACTTTTTCCTTTACAAATGTATTTTTACCTTATCTTATCATACCCATATATTCATATATGATAACTATGCAAGGAAGATAAACTATTCAAACTAGCATCAGGGAATGATACAGATTCTATGCATAAATAAAGATCTATCTAACAAGAAAGAATGATATGAATCCTACATTGAAAATATGGGATGATGTTGTACTACTCATTGATACATAGAGCTATATTTAGATTGAAATGCACATCTATGATTGAGGGTTTAGTTAGGGAGGAAGAGATGAGACTGGTAAATACCATAGAATGTAAGGACATTCAAATCAACAAGATATCAAGATTGTTGCAGGTCTGTTACATCACGAAGGTTGATAAGATTGGAGCTAGGTATTCTTCTCATGCTCATGGCTATGGTGTTCTGATTCTTTTGATTCTATATATCGTAGCCATTTTACATGTCTAGATGGCATCCTAAACTAATGACATGTACATCAAGGTAGCACTTGTCCTTCCAAAAGTTTTGATTATCCTAAAAAATCCAAATTCAAAAATAATATGAACTTTACCAATGGGGATGGTGTCATGAGGGTTGTCTCCTTTCAGCAAAGATCCATAAAAACTTAAAAAGCGATTAGATTAGAACTTGGAAGAGGTCCATAGCTCAGGTAACAATGAACACTGCTGCCCAGATTTGCATGGGCGTACAATGTTGCCCAGATTTTCCCTGGTAATACACTCTATATTGTGTACACTTAACAAGGTGATCATTGCAATAGTAAGGACAAACTTGGAAAATAGTTGCTCTGGAATTTTATAGCATTTTGGAAATGAATTTTGTTGAAACTCTGGAAGCCCTGCAATATTGCACTGGTACTTCCACAAACAATGTGTTGACAATATCTATGACACCTATTTAGTATTTAGTTACCTATGTTGGACATGAGAAATTCATTGAATGGAATGGGCCCAACTTGGATGCATGCCCATGAGAATAAGACACCCAGTGATGAAGGGAAACCAAGCTCAACAAAAAGAGTAGGAAAAGTTATCTAATAAGAATCAAGAGGGATAAAAAAACTCAAGGTGCAAACCTTTCAACATTTAATGGATTCGAGGTTAAGATGAATCTATGCTGTTTCATGTGTACATTTAGTGTTTTTTGTGTGGATAGATGCAACACACACACACATGAAGACACGAAGTAATGGGCATCTCCCCCCTCCCCAAGTTGTAGAACAACTTGTTTCTCTTGGTGCAGAAATAGTCAAAAGTTGCAATGTTCCATGGAAAACTTGCAATATAAAGGCAATGTTCCATGATAAACTTGCAATAAAAAGGAAAATGACTTGCAAGTTATAAAATGGATTTGGTGATATGGTTGAGATTTTCCTGTCGCATCATGTTACCACAGGTACATCACATGCATCATACAAATGAAATTTGCGAATTACCCAAGGTTTTCTGCACCTCAAGCATTTTTGCATGTGCTCACATTAATACACAATTTGTTTTGTATTGGACCTGAACCTGTGTAGACAGATCATTCATAATAAACAATAGCTCTATTCTCTCTTTTTCACAACACATGGAAACATGAATTACATATGAACTAAAGGAAAAATCTGACATCCTTTTAATTCCTTTAGTGTGACTAACTGGTTGACCTGAACACTGTAATAATGTTAAAAGATCTTTGCTCTGTCTCCTTGGATGGGACTGAGCCTTGAGGATATAGTTTACATTGGAAAAGTTTTAGAAACAGATATATGTGCATTGTATATTTACCGATTTGAGTTCATACAACAATGAACTAAATCCATAAAGTTCCAATAGTTCCATGAAATTTCCTACAGATTGAAATTCAATGTCAATGACTTAATTACCAGGATTTCAGAGTCTCTTACAATTCAAAACACCTCATTGTATAAATACAACCAACACTTTTATAGTCCATGTCTACGAAACAACGTTTGGCTACAGGCACAAGCAGAGTAGCCTCAAGGAGGTTTCCACCGAACAAGGACAAAAACAAGAGAGTAGGTGAGCATGGGTTGAAGGACCTAAAGGATATTGTCATTGGACAATCACCAGGCACCAAAAGAATTTAGCACAAAGTGTAAATTTTGTGTGAATCAAAATGAAGTTAGGTGAAAAGTATGTAGTGTCATGTTCAAGCTAAAAATTTAGTACCAAATACCAAAAATATGATTTTGTGGGCCATGCTTACGCAAAGAAGAGATGGGAACATTTGTTTCTTCTTGTCCGGCTTACTATGAGATTAAATATTAACAATGTTGTTTATTTATAAAGCGAGTCCATCACAACAGGCAGCTTTGGAGTGAAATTATACAGAGGGTGGCCTAGAACAACACATTAAAAAAAATCCCACAAGCATCTCTCAAACTCTCTACGTATCCATCAAGCACTAGTCTAATAATATTGCCCCTGACCACAAATTTGCATCGATGTTAAGAATGCTTGTGTAATCTAGGGAAACCAGAACATAAACATTCTTGAAAATCTTTGCAGCTACCCAGGTGCTAGCTATACTCTAAGTTATCAAATCACTCTATGAGAGTAGATGTTGGGAAATCTCTAATGGCTCATAGCTAGAAAGTAGACACAGTAATGTGAACAAAGCCAAACATGACTATGACATATCAGTCATGAAATTATGTCAGGATCCGGGATTAGCCTTGAACTTTTGGAATTGGGAAAAACAACAAGTAGTTAAGCCTCATGAGCACACGAATTCAGAAGTCATAACAAGTGATGGGTGTAAACCAACCGTTGTAACAAAGAATCACCTTATTCGTTGCTATATTTGCTAACATAGAATCACCTTATTCGTGGTGTCATGTGCCGATATTATAGCAACTGCATCCATTGCTTGGAGGTCCAAATTGGCAAGTCCCAAAAGGAAGATTAGATGGACTCACCTCTCAGGCTGTTACGTGTGTGGGTAGGATTCCCGGGGCTAACATGAATGCCGGATAGCTTATCAACAACTTTGCTGCCTTGGGCTTCTCTATGAAACCATGCTTGGTGACGAGAACTGATCCAACTATGGAACCACGCTTCGTGACAACACGACAGGCTAGCTGCACTGTTGTAGGAGATCCCTCCAAATTCCAAGTAATTGATATAAACACGCCCTTCGTATTTGATAACACTTACTTTAAGAATCTAGTAGTAGGCAGAGGAATTTTGTTCTCAGACCAAGTTCTGTTTAGTGGAGATAGCGAAACGAGGGACATAGTAAGGAGCTCTTGCGAGTCACGACTGATCGCAACATCGAAGAAAGTTGCCAAGATTGTATCTAACTCCCATTAAATTTTTGTGTTGCACTTAATCATATCACCCAAAACAGCTGTATATATTACTGAACTCACCACAAATCTAATAGACATGCCTTAAATAAATCTTTAAAAACTATAAAAATTAAATAATACAAAACTCCCGTTAAAAGAAATAAGTGATAATACATAAACAAAAATAAGGATCAACTCATAAAACTTTTCAAATTGAATAAAAAATATTAAATATTTTGGAGAAAAACCAAAAATATAAAACTAATTTGAAGGAATTGTAATATTCATATGTAGGAATTGTAATATTCCCATGGATGAATAGAACTTATACTTTAAAAATCTTATGAATCCCATAGTATTTTAGTTAATGATTAAACCTTTCTAATGAAAAAAAATGTTCACTATTATAGAATACACTGAGTTTGGAATTAGGTGCCTAAAAAAAGTGAAAGCTAATGATATTAAAGGTTACTAAGTTAGAAATTTTAAAGATCTGAGGCTCTAATCTTATTCTTGATTTTTAATCTAGAAATTAAAGAAGGATTTCCTACAATTTTTCTTTATTTTTAAAATTTTTAATCTAAAAATTAAGGATTCTTATAATTTTGATAGAAATACTTATTATTCCTCTTTTAAAAAGTAGTGAAAAAAACCCTTCAAGATAATGGACAATTATGATAATCCTTGTTTTGGAAATTTGTATTGATTAGAGAAAAAGATAAGCTCATAGTTTGGAAGTCATGATAAGTGAGCTACTGGGAAAATGGTTTTTAAGTTATCATTTGAATTTAGATCACCTAATTAATATTGGAATTATAACCAAATCTTGTTAGAAGAACAAGGTTAATCTCGTTTGTTGTTTGTTGACTTTAGAAAATCTTAACATGGTTCCTCGAAATATCCTCTAGAAGAGGCTTGAAGATATTGAAGTTACTTTTGGGATGAAGGTTACGGTGATAAGCATCTAAAATAAGGTTTAAAAATAATGGGTAAATCAATTGTAATATAGATATTCAACAACATTGTCCTCTGTCACCCATTGTTTTTGGTATTTATAATGATAAGTTAGATGATATTATTATTTTAATTACACGGTGACCCTTTGACCTTCACTATATCTAACTTAAGATTCTCAAATCTTAAGATTCTCAAATATTTATGTACTATCTTTGAGATGCATGTAAATGAAGGTAAAACAAAGGTAATGATTATTAAAACAAATCATATATGTTACTATTTTTTAAATGATAATAGTAACTTGAAGAATTCCAATTTTATAAATATATCAAAATTGATTTTTATAATCAATTAAATTGGAATTATTGTATTGAAAAAAACTAATGGAGGTTATAAGATTTGCTTTGATCTTGCAAACAATTTAAAGTTGTTGAGTTTTGGTTTTTGGGAAAAGGGAAGGTATTCTTCAACACACTTGTTACTCAATTATTTTATATGACTATGAGGTTTGAGGATACAGTATTTGAATTGAAACTTGGAGAAATCTATAAACTATTTATAATAAATAACTTTTAAAATTAAGTGTAATATTTTATATCCTATCTTTTTTTAAAATATGGACTTTTTTGGGTTGAGGTTGCGGTTGTGACTAAGTACTTAAAGTACAAACACAAGACATGTAATGTGAAAATTGAGATGTTTCTTATCACTGCTTCAAACATTAGTAAAAGTCACTCGGGGACAACAGAGGAGGATTCCTTCCGAGATATAAACGCTGTTAAAATTATCATCATGACATTTAAAGGAAACGCGGAGCGATACAAAGATTAATAATAAGAGAAAGTTGAATTATTATAAAGAAAACATAAATCTTAAGTTAGAATACCAGGGTTATATTTTTATTGTTGACAACCCAACAACAAAAAATGAATATTAAACATATGAGAACAAATTCTCACGAGCTTCATAATAAAAGAGGGCATTGGACAAGACATAAAATATCTTGACATGAAAGAATTTATAAAGTATATGATATGAAAAATGTACATGATCAAAACAAATTTCTTCTAGACTCTCTAGCCTAGAAAGACATTACATTTAATTTTGAAAACATTTGTCATAAAATCAATCGTTCACATCTTTTTAACTCATAAAAACCAAATACAACTCATAATTTCATTTCCAAGTTATTCGATCATAGAAACAATTTAATAAATCAAATTAATGAACTTAATTTTATAGGTTTGATAGCACAAAGTTGATCTTAATTGATACTAATCACCATAATTTATAATTAAAAAAACTTAAAAAAACTAAAAAATAATAAATATTATAAGAAATAATAAAATGTTTAAAAGCAATATTAATAATTAAAATATTTCTCTAGAAAACAAAAAAATATAAAAATATAAAATTTATGTGAATATTTAATATACTTCAAAAATTAAAATGTGTTAAAGATAGTATTATCTTATTAACGACCACTTATACATATTTTGTTTTTTTTTCCAGCGAAAAAAAACTACTATTGATATTCAAATTGAATCAAATAGTACAAAGATTGTCTTGATTCTGCTATGGAATCATATACTTCTGAAATATACAGACATGGAAGCAAAGAAAGCTTCAACATAGATCAGCCACCCAATAATATGGCAGTTTTGCTTACAACACAAGACAGATCAACACATCCCAAGTAGACAAAAATTGTTCCCAAAAACTTTGCCAATTAACACTGCTACCAGAACCCATCCAGCTATCCAAAAAACATAGGAAGCTTAACAACCTGCTTAGTCAAAAAAGAAAAGAGTACCACTGTCCAGGACACTGTTGTCCCACCACTCCTCCCAAAGCAAAATTCCTTCAGAACCTGTCAGAGCCTGCTTCGATAATTTATCCGCTAGAGAATTGTGTTCTCTAAAGATATGTTCGAACATGATGTGCTTGTGTTTAGAAATTTCAACTTATACATATTTTGTTTATTTAACTTGTGTTAAGTCTTTTTGATGATGGAGAGAAACCATCTCCAAGATGTCAAACATCAGCTAAGAGACCACCCCCGAGATGGGATGTGTATCCACTAAGGAGGGCTAATGGACTCTCTCACTGTCAAGGTTCCATCCCAATGCTAAGCCAACCTACAGTTGGGTTTATCAAGCATACACGGGAACAAGGAGGATGCTACTAAGCAAATGACCTCACCCACAAAGCTACATGCATCTTAGATCACTCAGCAATCATGGCACCCACATTAGGGTGATTCCATGAAGATGGGTAACTCTTTTTGGCCAAATATGACGGTGAAAAACAAAAATTTTACCCATGTATTAAATTGAAGCCCTCGAAACTCATACTTGCCACATGAATTTTGACATGTGGTTGAAAAATGAAATGTAGATAATTATGTTGGATTTCCAATGATATTTTTTTCGAAATATACCAATTCCATATATATCGTGTCGAATTTTCATTTAATGAAACGTGTGTACTTAAAAATTTGAAGAGCAATTAACAAGTAGTTTGTGTGCATGCACAATAAATTAATGTTAAAGTAATAATTTTAAAAAATGAAATATGTGAACATGATCTAGACAGAGTGCACTGGGGCTTACATATTTTTCTTTTAATTTTTCTCCAAAAATTATATTTATTATTATTTTTCAAAACTTACCAATGAATATTTAAGTCGCATTTTGCACACGTGTGTGCGTGCACGCAATATTTTGATTTTTTACATAATTTGCAAAACTAAAAACACCCTTTTAAAGAGGACGCATTTACCTGGGGCTTGTGTATTTTTTCAAAATTTTTGGATGTGTATTTTGAATGTTGTGGATTTATCTTTGAGCTCAATCGAAGTTGTCGGCATGGTTTTTTAGGGCAAGTTTTAGTAGAAATTTAAAAACAACAAACATATGAAGATAAAAATTCGTAAATTTTATATATCTGGACAGAGGATTCATTGACGAATCCAATGGTATCAAGTCCGCTCATTAATGAGCATTTAATGACATGCTTTAACTCTGTGGAAGGCAGACAAAACTTTCATTCTGCAGTGAAAAGGGCTCTCGACCTGTTTTTTAAGCCCTCGATCGAGATAAATACCTTGATCGAGAGTTTAACAAGACCTCGATCGAGGGTTTAACAAGACCTTGATTGAGGTATTTTAAACCCTCGATCGAGGGCCTAAAATGAGCCTTTTTATGTTTTTTCAAAAGCTAGATCGAGCTTTTGCGAGCTTTTCAAAAGCTCGATCGAGGGTTTTAAAAGCTAGATTAAGCTCTTGTTTCAAGCCTCGATCGAGGTATTTTAAAACCCTTGATCGAGCTTTTAAAACCTCGATCGAGGGATTGAAAATACCTCGATCGAGGGTTCGAAAAACAATTTTTTTAGCTTCCATCCGCCAAAAATGGTGAACCACCTTCATGGAATCACCCATTACCTACCTCACCCAACACAAGGAATTCTCTCTTCTCTGTTGCACAGTCCCTTAAGGCCCCTTCCCTCCATTACTGTTCAGGGTGGCCATAGAAAGGTCCAACTGCTGTTTTCCTGAGACTTTCATCCTTCACTGGGTTTATCAAGTAGATCCATCCCTAGGTTGACCTTATTCTCTATTATTCAAGTTGGGTTCTTCACAAGTTCGTGACCTAAGCTCTTCCTTGTAGCTCGGTCCTTTGCAAAACAAATCTAAGTGATCTCATGAATTTCCCAAGCTTCTCACACTCTGTAATTCATTCACAGAACCAAATCCAAAGATACCCCCATCGTTTTGATTCCTATGTAGGGTTTTCTAAGTGCATTTGTCTCTGTAAAATTGGCCTTTTCCAGAATCGTGATTTCCCTGTCTTCTTTACAGCTCAGCTTTGCAAATGCGTGAATGAATTTGGTTGTTGGTCAACAATGGGATAACGATCAGGGTGACCGAATTACCAAGTGTAGAGTCGTTTAAGGGACAAGTAAAACATAGAGCCATACCCTTCCATATGGATTGCAAGGCCGCTACATACTCCGTCGGCTTCATGGGCCGGTTTTCTCAACCACCTTCTTACAATAGCAACCACCTTCTTACAACAACATTAATGTCACCATGGGGAGTCAAATGGGTTCACAAATGGACATGTGGCAGCATGGGTTCCAATCCCATAATCCCCTCACCTCTCCCTAGTGGATACACATGGCCCCTTCTCATTGGTTGCTTCCTTAGCCAGTTTCTTGCTATTTTTATGGCAATAATTAATAATTACATCATTTACATTCTCTCATGTCTTAACAACACATGTATAATCAAACTGTTAAATACTTTCCTATCCAAATAAACCTAAGCATCCACTAGTGGGGCCTTGTCCTTGAGATCCAAACTAGGGAAAAAACACACTGTATTTATACAATATTTACATTGAAGCCAATAAACCCTAAGGATCAAAATAGGGGTATTACAACGCCTATCTTGACGTTCAACCTTGTCTCCAATTTATCGAATTGGGTTTTTAATTATGTCATTATTATTCTAGTATGTGGAGTCATATATATTGACGCCATTTCGCATTTTATGAAAAATAAAAATATATAATTATAATAATAGTTATTATATTATTATATATTATTATTATAATGTTTTTGAAAACTTTAATTAAAAAAACAAATATTATAATAATAATATTGAAAAATAATTATAATACTTTGCTTTTATTAAAGTTATTTTTTGTTGTTGTTGTAGGGATAGCGTGTATGGAGAGGGGAGATGGTGGCTGGAAAAATGATGTGTGGCGTGAGGAAAGGAATGCGTGTGGAGCAGCGTACAGAGGGTGTCGATGGGAGAGTGGAGAGCGTGAGGAGGGAGTGAGGAGAGGCGTGAGTGTGGGGGGAAGGAATGGATCATGGGGTGTGGGTGGAATGGAGAGAGAGCAGAGATTGGTGTGGAGGAGAAGGGAAGAGTTATGGAGGGTACACATCGTGGGAGTTGAAACGCATAGAGGGAGGAGCAAGGGCATGTAGGGGGTTTAGAGAGTGCGAAGGGATTTGGCAGGGGAACAATGGAGGATATGGAATAGAGGAATGGATGGAGATGGAACAGAGGAAGGAGTGGTGGTGTGGGGAGTTGGATGGGGAGCAAGAAAGGAGCACGGAGGGGGAGGAGCAGGCACAAAGGGGAAGTTGTGCATAAATTTTTTGGGAAGGGAAGATGGGTGGGGAAGGAGATGGAGTGTAGTGAAGGAGCCGAAGGCGGGAGCCGAACACGGATTTGATACCACTTGGAACAATTAAACTTTGAAAAATCCACAATTCTGAATAACCCACAAAATATTGAATAATATATATATTAATATGATGATTGTACAAACTATGCTTGGCCATTATATAAGACTTTTAACACCTCTTCGTTGAAGGGGTATGTCTTTTAAGTAAATAATTTAATTATTATTATTATTATCATTATTATCATCATCATCACTACATTCTTTACATGATGCAACATTTTTACTTGGGAATTCGTAACTCATATCGTCTCGTTTTGTCAAGTGTCACAACTACCAGCATAGGAGATCATGAGGAGGCATCTCGAGCAAGAACAATGGATACAGTCTTCCATAATTATGCTTTGTGGACAAAGCATTTCTAATGGGGAGGCAATGTAATAAACAAAATATACATAATATATAAATATAAATAAATATTAACAATAAATCAATAAGTAATATTCAATAAACTAATATTTGATGAAGAGACACCTTCCTGATGAAAGGCCATGTCTCTTTAAGAAAGGGCACCCCTGTGTGGGTACATATATGTGAGCCCTCTTTCTCATTGTAATCATCTCATTATTATTATATTGTATTCTATTCCTATTTTATGGATTATTTATCTTATCTACAGTGGAAGTTTTCTTAGTAACAAATATTTTTCGTTACACATGGTCTTCCATAATCAACCTTATTCAACTATAGTCCACCATGGTAAAGCATGGTCGACCATAATCATGATAGGGAATGTGGAAACCATGGATAAATATGGTAAATGTAGCCAAATATAGGTAAACCATGGTCAAACATGGTCAAATTTATCCAGCTATCATTAACCATAGTCAACCATGCTCAACCAAAGTGAACCATATTCAACCATTGTTAACCATAATGGAGCTTAGTCAATCAAAATATCCCATGCTTATTAATGGTCATACATAATAAAGCATGGTCAAAGAATAATTAACCATAGTTAAACATGGTGAATGATAGAAAACTGTAGTCAATCATTGTCAACCATAGTTAACCATGGCCAACTAAAATAAAACAAACTCAATGAGATTGATGAATGTCATAATGCAACGTAACCCACATTGATGAATGTTACAATTCATGTGAACCATGGTTAACAATGGTCAAATTTAATCCACTGAGGTTAAACCATTGTTAATCATAGCACAACATGGTGAACCATTGTCAACCATAGTCTCCATTGGCCACCCTTCTTCGACTATCGTTAACTATGCATTACCATGTTTGACTATGGTTGATTATGTTTGAACATGTTTGACCATATATGACATAGTAAACCATGTTTAACACGGTTGACAATGTTTCACCATATTGTGTTATGGTTAACAATGCTTCGACCACGGTTAATGATTATGTTTGACCATGGTAATTGATTATGTTTGACCATTGTTAACCATGGTTCACATGAATTTCTATGTTTATCAATGGTTATGTTGCATTGCAAAATTCATCAAGGTCTGTGTCTCATTGATTTTGGTTGACTTTAGTTGGTCATGGTTGACTATAGTTTAGAATTACTAATTGTAGTTGACCATGTTTAACATGGTTGACTGTGCTTCACCATGATTGACTATATTTAATGGTGTTGGTGTTTGAGCACCAACACATTCCAAATGTATGTACTTAGGTTTTGTGTAATATTGATTACCAAATCAAAAGGTTTTGATGGAAAACTAAAATAAATAAACAACAATCCTATATATTCATGCAATGGAACATAAGGGAAACTAGCTAAAAAGGAAACACATCATGATATAAAGCATATGTTTTTAATATTAACAAAAAATAGAAATGATGAGACAAACGTTGGTGTTGGATGTAGTTTATGTGGATCTCCAAAACCAAACCAAGGGAGGGTTCTTATTCTTCTATCCAGATGATATGTTATTGACTCAAAATGAGGAAAGAAAAAGGATAAAAATGATTCTCTCTCTCTCTCTCTCTCTCTCTAGGAAGTTCAACAACATAACCTTGCTCTAATGAATGCATGTGATCATACGGAATGAACTTGAGGGAGTAATTTAAAGGAAAGTATGTGGACATTCCTTAGGTCTAGTCACCAATTTGAATAATCCCTTTCCATTGATGATTTAGTAGGACAATGATAGGTATTGGAGACTAGATCAAAAGTGATTTTTAGAAATAATGGTTTGGGAATGTACACATTCAATCAATACACCTTTTTGGAAGGAAAATAATACTTATGAGTTATCAAATTCTACTTTTTGGTCCACTTTGCAATTTTCAAGGCTTTTGATGCAATGACTTTGTGTATATTTTTAGGGAAATTCCATGCAATGACCTTTTATGGTCAATTTATGGATTTAGCTTAGATTTTTGTCTTTGAAATGAAGTCATATGAAGATGGAGGTGATGGAAATGAGGCTAATAATATTGGAAATGATTTATAATGCTAATTCCACCCATGACAAAGTATGTGAGAAAAATTAGGTTGTTAATAGTTAATGATGGTTTGACCATTGTCAACCATGGAAAACCAAAGTCAATCAAAATAAATGGACCTTGATGAATGTTGTAATGAAATGTAACCATAATCCATCATGTATTAATATCATTAACACATGACCCATAAAGGCATATATTATAATAATAATATATTCAAATTAATATTAATATGATGCCAATGTTAAACCATATTAAACAACACACACACACACACACAAAACCATGTTAATAATATTAATGTGTCAATATACATTTATAGGATTATATTTAACACATTCTCAAAATGTGATTTAACCATTAAGGAACATTACAAGCCAATAATTGTTAGGAATGTTGCAATGCAACATAACCATTGAAGAACATGACAAGTTGACATAACTCAACCAAGATGAACACTAAAATACATATACGCATATTATAAACCTCTTTTTTTCATGTGTGACATAATATTGAAGTCAACAACTTAATGTTAAAATGTGACATAACCCATGATGAATGCCATAGTGGAACATAACCATTGAGGAATGATGCAATTTGACATAATTTGACCAAGATAATGTCAGAATGTGACACAAAGTTAATCATGCTCAACCATTGTCAATATGGTTATCCATAGTAAACCATGGTCAACTGACAACCATGTACAACACGGTCCATAGAAATCAAATAAACTTAATGGACAACCTTTGAATATTGTTGCAATGCAACATAACTACTAATGAAAATAACAATTTGACATAACCTTTAAAGAATGACACAATGCAACATAACTACTGAGGAAAATAACAATTTGACATAAATCAACCAATATGAATTTCACAACATGACATAACAATCGAGGAACATCGCAATGTAGCATAAATTTTGGGGACTGTTACAATGTGAAATAACCATTAAGGAACATAGCAAGTCGACATAACTCAACCAATATAAACATCAAAACATATATAACCATACTATAAACCTCTTACTATCATAGAACAACATAATATTGAAGACAACTTCTTAATGTCATAGTGCTACATAACCCTTGATGAACATCACAATGCAATATAACCATTGAAGAATGAAGTGATTCAACATAATTCAACCAAGATGAATGTCATAATGAGAGATAACCATTAAGGAACACTACAATCCAACATAACCCTTCATAATTGTTGCAATTTGATAGAAACCATAGTTTCCCATAGTCACCCTTTCTCAACAATAGTGAACAATCGTAAGACATGGTTGGCCATAGTCATTGATAGTCAAATGTGGAAACCATGGTTAAATATGGTCAACCATATTTAAACCATCATTAACCATAGTCAATGATGGTGAAGCATAGTCAATTATGGTCAAATCATTATCAACATTAGTAAACCATGCCCTACGAAAGTCAACTAAACTCAATGAGACATAACCATTGATGAACATCAAAATCCAATATAACCATTAATGAACATAGCAATTCATGTGAACCATGGTTAATAGTGGTCAAATATAATCAACTAGGGCCAAAACATTGTTAACCATAGCACAACATGGTGAACCATTATCAAAATTGTTAAAAATGGTTAACAATAGTCAACCAAGCTTAGACATTGTCAAATGTAGCTAACCATATTCAACCATAGTTAAACATGGTCAATCATTGGCAACCATGGTTAACCATAGTCAACCATATTCAAACATTATTAAAAAAAGTCAACCATAGTTAATCAAAGTCAACCAAACTTAAACATAATAAACTAATGTTAACCATATTCAACCATTATTAACCGTAGTGAAACATTGTAAACCATAATCAAACATGGTCAATAGACCCCCTTATTCAATTGTAGTCAACGATGGTCAAACATGTGAACTATGGTTAATGATGGTCAATCATAATCAACCATGGTCAAACCATTGTTATCCATAGCCAAACATAGTGAACAATTTCCAACCATGCAAAACATAGTTGATTGTAGGTTAACAATGGTCAAACATGGTCAAATGCATCTAACCATCATTAACCATAGTTAACAATGTTATCAAAATTTAACCATAGTCAGACATAATCAACTAAAGTCAATCATATTCAACCATTGTTTACCATAGTGAATAGTAGTCAATCATAGCCTCCCATGGTTAATGATGGTCAAACATAATTGACCATTAATGTGTCCATATACATCAATAGGCATTTATTTAGCACATTAATACTAAAGCTACTTATTGGTTAGAGATTTAAAAAAAAATTGACTTATTTTGACATTATTACACTCATTATCTTATTAAGACAAAGGATGATTGGTTCTATTATACTATCCTATTCAGGTTAGATGATTTATTCAGGTAAGTACTTAAGAAAAAAACTATTGCATAAGTGTAATAAGTTTGCTTAAGAGGTCCAACAATAAATTCAAAGTTGCTCTCATAATGTGACATAACCATTGCGGAACATTACAATCCAACATAACCCTTGGGAATTTCATAATTCAATATAACCATTAAGGAACATAGGAAGTTGACATAACTCAACCAAGATGAATGTTGCAACAAATATAACCTTATTATAAAACTCTTATTGTCAAAGTGCGCCATAACATTGAATTCAACTCTTAATGTCACAATGCAACATAACCCTAAATGAATGCCAGAATGCAACATAACAATAAAGGAATGAAGCAATTCAACATAAGCCATCCAATATGAATGACATAATGTGACATAAAATTTAATCATGCTCAATCATAGTCAACCTGGTCATCCATAGTAAATGATATTCAACCATGTACACCATGGTCAACAATAGTCAAACAACTCAATGTGACATAACCTTTTAAGAATGCCACAATGCAACATAATCATTGAGGAACATAGTAATTAAACATAAGTTAGCCAATATGAATGTCAGAATGTGACATAACTATTCAAAAACATTGGAATTTAGCATAACCCTTAGGGAGTGTCGTAATATGACATAACCATTGAGGAACATAGCAAGTCAACGTAACTCAATGTTGTAGTGTGACATAATAACCATTTAGGATCATAGCAAGTCAACATAACTCAACCAAGATAATTAAACATCATAATATATCTAAGCATATTATAAACCTCTTACTATCACAATGCGACATAATATTGAAGTCAAACTCTTAATGTCACAATGTGGTATATTAACCATTGATGAATGCCATGTTGCAACATAACCATTGAGGAATGAATAAATTTGACATAAGTCAACCAAGATGAATGTTTCAATGAGAGCACATAACCATTAAGGAATGTCGCAATCTAACATAAACCTTAAGAATTGTCATAGTTTGATAAAAACTATAGTCTCTCATAGTCACTCATGTTCAACTATAGTCAACCATGGTAAAACATGGTTGACCATAGTCAACAATTGTCAAATGTCCAACCATTGTTAAATATGGCCAACCACAATCAACTATGGTCAAACTATCATACTTAAGCATAGTTAATCATGGTGAAGCATAGTCAACCATAATCAATCATTATCAACCATATTCAACGATGCCCTACCAAAGTCAACCAAACTCAATGAGACATAACCCTTGATGAACATCGTAATGCAACATAACCCTTGATGAACATCGTAATGCAACATAACCATTGATAAATGTATCAATTCATATGAACCATGGTTAACAATGGTCAAACATAGTCAACCAAGTTCAAAGCATTGCTTTAACCAAATCATAAAATGGTGAACCATTGTCAAGCATGTTAAACATGGTTGACCATACTCAACCAAGCTCAAATATGGTCAAACATAGCCAACTATAATAAAATATGGTCAACCATATTCAATCTATAATTAACCATAGTCAAACATGGTCAAACAAAGTCAATCAAAGTAAAATGTGATCAACTAATGATAACCATGTTCAACCATTTTAACCATAGTAAACCATAATTAAACATTATGAACCATAGTCATCCATGGACACCCTTATTCAACCGTAGTCAACAATGGTAAAACATGGTTAAACATAATGAACTATATCCAAACATGTGAACCATGGTTAACAATGGTCAATCATAATCAACCATTGTTAACCATATCCAAACATGGCGAATCATAACTAACCATGTTAAACATGGTTAACCATAGGTCAACCATGGTCAAATCTAGCCAACTATTGTTAACCATAGCTAGACACAATCAACCAAAGACAACCATATTCAACCATTTTTAACCATAATGAATCATGGTTAGTCATAATCTCCCATGGCTAACGATATCAAACATAATCAACCATTATCTAGATTTTGTGGATAAATTGTGTTAGATCTTTGAAAATCTAGAAAACATGGTTATCCAAAAAAACTACATAATATGTTGAACTATGGAAGTCTACATTCTTAAAAGTCAACCATGGTCAACATGATTATCCATCATCAAACATGGTGAGGCACAATCAACCATGGACAACCATAGTCATCCATGGCCAACCAAAACCAACCAAACTTAATTAGACATAACCCTTGATGAATGCCACAATGCAATTTAACCATTGATGAATGTAGTAGTTATTGTGAACCATGGTTAACAATGGTCAAATAGGATCAATAAAGGCCAAACCATTGCTAACCATACCACAACATGGTGAATAATTATTAAGCATAGTCTCCCAAAGTCCTATTGTCACCGTTGTTCAATTGTAATCAACCATGGTTGACCATAGTAAACAATAATAAAATGTGGCAACCATGGTTAACAATGGTCAAACATAATCAACCATGGTCAAACCATCGATAACCATAGTTAGCCATGGTGAATAATAGCCATCCATGTTAAATATGATTAACCACGATCAATCATTGTCAACTATAGGTGACCATGGCCAACCAAAGTCAACCAAAGTCACCCAAACTAAATGATGCATTTCCCTTTAGGAACATTGCTGTTGGAATATCCACACCATCATTTTTGTATTTTTCATGCCACTGCATGCATCCAGTCATCATCATGGTGGTCTCCCAGAACCCAGAGCATGTATACAACCCCCATTTGGCCTCCTACATACCTAATGCGCCCTCCTTGACTTCTCTGCATGGCAAGTGCGCCTTTGCTCACCTACCACCAGTTATCACTCAGTTAGGGCACCTTATCTCACCTACCAGGAGTTATCATTCAGTTAGTGCATTATTTGAGTAGTTCTTCCACTGATTACTCATACTAATTGCTTGTAGCTTCTAGTTAGCTAGTTCTGGAGTTCCACTTGACTATTTGATAGCCTCATGCGCCCTCCTTAGAGTCTCCATTCCCTGATTTATGCCTAGATAGTTATATTAGACTTAGTTAGACACACTTGATTGACTATTACCATTTATGACTAATACTACTAACTGAATGATGTCTCCATTGTTATCCAAGCTAGACTTTGAGTTAGATAGCTTCATGCACCCACCTTGGAGTCTCCATTCCCTAATTTATGGATAGATGGTTTTGTTAGACTCAATTGGACACACTTGACTGACTCTTGCCATTTGTGACTGATACTACCGAATGGATGATGTCTCCATAGTTATTCATGCTAGACTTTGAGCTCAGATTCGAATGCCCTACTTGGCTAATTTGAATCCTATATGATGCCTCATCATAGATTATTGTAACACACACTTTACATTCATTATTCATTGTATGCCATATTGATATTGTCCATTATTCTGTGTTTATGAGTGATTATTGAGTGCATGCTTCTCTTCTTCTTTGCAAATAATCTTCAGAGTTTGATTGTGAGATTGTTACAGTTGCTAGATCCCTGCAGATTATCACATGGTATCAGAGAAGTCAGCAGCTATTCGAATTGCAGCCATTGCAACAGTTACAACATTTCTTTGAGCAACTATCCTTCACTTGTGCACTGGAAGCCTCCGAGTTTCCACAGCAAATCCTGGTGCTATTACTTGAATTCATTGGAGAAATCCAGTGAGGTCTAGCCAGGTGTGAAGGACTTAGTCTATGTGCCAAGTGTCCTTAAGGTAGTGTTCAGTTGAAGTGTAGCATTCTCCATCAACAAAAACTTCTCTTGTTTTATAGGTTTATTCACCCGTTCAGAATCTTCTTCAACTATTCGACTTTCTCTGTTCAGATGGATCTAAAGCTCACATCTTCCAACTATGTTGAGTGGAAATCCAAGATGGCTCTCTTCATGAGATCCAAGAGCTTCACTTGAATACTCAACAGAACGATGGTAGAACCTCTCAGTGCAGTTGAAAAGTCCAAGCACTTGGATAGGCTTGATGAATTAGTTGGTCTCCTCCTTCTCTCAATTTCTAAAGATCTTCACTTCCATGTCATTGATCTTACATCTCCTAAAGAGGTTTGGGACAAGCTCAAATCCCTTTTTGGATAGAAAGATGATATGAAAGGACACAAATTGGAGAATGAACTCATATGTTTGAGTCCTGAAAGTTTCGAATCTATCAATTCCTTCCTCACCAAGTTCAAAAGCTTGATATCACAGTTGAAAAGATATGAGATAGTGAAAGAAGACAAGCAGCTTATACTTTTCATTCTCTCAAAGTTGGGGCCAAACTTCTCAGTTTTTGTCTCTACTTTCCAGTCATCTAAGATGTCCATTCCAAAATGGAAGTTTCCCTCACTTGATGACTTCATCCAATCTCTTACTCAAGAGGAAGAGAAGTTAATCTCCATGGGAATGATCAAACCCAAATTGGATTCTACCCTTATAGCTGCTGAGAGAGCGAATGGTAAAGGTAAGCAAAAGATTTCTGACAAGAGATCGAATAATACAAGGTCCACAGATAGTCCATACTAGTCAGATGGGGCTTCGAACTCAAGGAAGACCAAGAATTATCGGAAGAAAAGACCCAAGTGAACCTATTGTCTTAAAGGTTTCCATCCTAAGAGTGCTTGTATGAGGAAAGCTATAGATTTGATGGCTCATTTACTGGAGAAGAACAATATTCCTATGCCTGCATATACAAAGAAGAAAGATCCTGATACTGAACCTTCTAGATATGAAGGCAAAGAAAGATGTCATGCCCTCATGGCTAGTGCATCAAAAGATTCTTCTTTCATCATAGATTCAGGAGCATCAAGACACATGTCTTCCTCCAAAGATCTCTTCTCCAATTTCAAAATCTCAGTTGGCCCTTCCATCAGATTGGGAAATGATTCATAAGTATCCTCTCTAGGGATTGGAAGAATCAATCTTGACTCTGGTTACTTTTCTGATGTACTTTATGTTCCTTCTCTTGCAGCAAATTTACTTTCAGTGTACCAAATGACCCATATTGGAGAGCCCAAAAGAGTGATATTTTCTCCAACTGAAGTTGAAGTACAAAGCATGGTTTCAGGGGAAATCATTTCAAAAGTTGTTGCAAATCATGAGACAAAACTCTATGAGTTTTCCACTTCTTACCTCTCTCAAAGGAGTCTGCTCTTCACTCTCATACTCATGAAGAGAGTACACTATCTCATCTCAACTACAAGCTAGCTCAAGATGTGGTTGAAAGTCTTCCAAATAGCAAGATTGCTCATGGCACTTACAAAGATTGTTTGAAAGACAAGGATTGATCTAAGAAGATTGAGAAAAAAAGGAATCTTGAAGAAGTGCGAATGCTAGATCCAGATCCACAAGAAATTGAAGATCTAGCACCTATTGGTTCAACCCCTATTGACAGGGCCATCACTACTACATCGACTAGTGATCTTGTTGAAGATCCATCATCTGATTCTAGTTCCTTTGGTAAAAATCTCACCTATGATGTATCAAGAGAGATATAAGATATCTACATGCAGCTTCAGAAGCAGTTTCATGATGTTCCCACTTCATCAGATTCAAAGTTTAGAAGTGATGATGAGCCAGGTTCACTTGCTTCTTCACTTGAGCTTTCAGATTCAGAGTTTGAGAGTGATGATGAGTTTCAAGAGAGCGAATTCCTGTCACATGATAGTTCAGATTTGGAGTATGAGACATCAGCTTCACATTTTCTTCACATGAGATTTCAAATTCAGAGTTTGTATGTGATGATGAGCCAGTTCTACTTGCTTCTCCTCGTGAGATTTCAGGTTCAGAGTTTGGATGTGATATGAGCTAGTTGTAGATACATCTTCACATGATTCAGAATCTGAAGATGGAGATGATGATAGAATGCTAGATCCATATCCACAAGATCCTGAAGGTCTAGCAACTAATGATGAAGAGGAGCGAATGGGAGATCCATATCCACAAGAACCTGAAGATATCTCACTTGATATTTCTCCTCTTTATCGATGGGCAGCCACTACAATCCGATCTGTTGGTGGTTTGGTTGATGATCCACATGATCAGAGAAGAACCGGATCATAATTTTAGAATGGAAGGTTTCATCCTTCTCACATTACTGATCCATTTCAGATCGATCAACCCTTCTTTTGAAAAGAAGGACACTTAGCTCCTTCAGGGGTGAGAGATGATATGTTGTTTTAGCATCCTTCAATCTATTTTGAAGGAGGGATTTCTTCCCACTGGGTTTTCCCTCTTTCCTCACTTAGTTTATTTAGATTGATTATACGGGGTGACTTTTGGTCTTAGTCACCAAGGCCCTATTTTTTAGATTTTAGTTATTTCCTCATAGTATAGCTTGCGGGGGGTGTTGGAATATTCACACCATCATTTTTGTATTTTGCATGCCTGCATGCAAATCTGCATGCTTTGCATGCCACTGCATGCATCCAGTCATCATCATGGTGGTCTCCCAGCACCTAGAGCTTACTTCTACAACCCCCATTTGGCCTCCTACCTACCTAATGCACCTTCCTTGACTTCTCTGCATGTAAAGTGCACCTTTGCTCACCTACCACCAGTTATCACTCAGTTAGGGCGCCTTCTCTCACCTACCGGGAGTTATCATTCAGTTAGTGTATTGTTTGAGTAGTTCTTCCACTGATTACTCATACTGATTGCTTGTAGCTTCTAGTTAGCTAGTTTTGGAGTTCCACTTGACTATTTGACAGCCTCATGCGCCCTCCTTGGAGTCTCCATTCCCTGATTTATGCCTAGATGGTTTTGTTAGACTCAATTAGACACACTTGACTGACTATTACCATTTATGATTGATACTACTCACTGGATGATGTCTCCATTGTTATCCAAGCTAGACTTTGAGTTAGACAACCTCATGCACCCACCTTGGAGTCTCCATTCCCTGATTTATGGCTAGATGGTTCTGTTAGACTCAGTTGGACACACTTGACTGACTCTTTCCATTTGTGACTGATACTACCAATTGAAGGATGTCTCCATAGTTATTCATGCTAGACTTTGAGCTCAGATTTGAATGCCCTACTTGGCTAATTCGAATCCAATATGATGCCTCATCATAGATTATTGTAACACACACTTTACATTCATTATTCATTGCATGATATTGACATTGTCCATTATTCTGTGTTTATGAGTGATTATTGAGTGCATGCTTCTCTTCTTCTTTGCAAATAATCTTGAGAGTTTGATTGTCAGATTGTTACAGTTTCTAGATCCCTGCAGATTATCACAATTGCAATGCAATGTGACCAAATGTGTTGAATGTAGCAATTCATTTAAACCATGGTTTGCAATGGTCAAACATAACCAACCATGGTCAAACCATTGTTAACCATAGCACAACATGGTAAACTATTATCAACCATGTTAAGCATGGTGGAATAGAGTCTTATATAGTCAAACATAATCAACTATGGTCAAACCATCATTAACCATAGTCAAACATAGTGATGCATAGTCCCCTATATTAAACATGGTGAACCATAGTGAATCATTGTCAACTATAGCCAACCAAATTCAACCAAACTTAATAACCCTTCATAAATGTCATAATGTAATGTAATCATAATCCATCTTATAATCTATTTTTATCTAATTTAAAAAATCAACATTATTTCAAAATAAATTTATAATTTATTTAATCTACAAAATATTTGATTCCATTATATAATTATATTTTTCATTTTCCCTTAATCTAGTGCTCTAAATACTAGGAGTACTTATTTCCTTACACGCTTGCAATCTTTCGAATGTAATTTGAGAAAATTTTAAATCAAAATTTAAATAAATTCCTCACTTCTCTCCTCGCTCGGTTAAGCTTCCTATTAAATAACATAATATTTTAAGCTTCCTATTAAATAACATAATCTTTTATGGCATTGGCATTGCAAGTAAAATACATGATACATTAGTAACAATTCATTTACACAACAATAATAATGAGTGTAACAATATCCTATAAATGCATAATTACTAGCTTGCCTTAGATCAAACTTTCCACATTGATAAAGAGAAGACCTTTTCCTTCGATCGATTCTAAGGGAAAGCAATTTGCTTAGATGAAGGAGGAACATTAAGCAAAATTAGAGTAGGATGACAAATACAACATCCCAAAGTCCATAGAGAGATTGCAAATGAATATGAAGAAACTAAGAGATATGCATGGAACTTTGCATGTGTTAGTATTTTGCATTGATGTAGCTACGACTAATTATGGAACAAGGTTTGAAACAGTTTTTAAAATTTATTAGAAGGTCAATACTCAGATATATTCACTTTCCTTACAAAAATAGAATATGGAAATACAACATAGTGAATGTATTTGTGGTTAAAATGTTTTTTTTTTTTTTTTTTCACAATATCAATTAAACAAAATTAAAAGATAGGAAAAAAAAGTATTAAAAAAATAGTGCGACGTCTTTGATGGGGGTTCATTTTTTAAAAATGATATATATAATTGTTAAGGTAAGAAGAAGATGTTAAAAAAAATACAAAATGAACTTGTTTTTTATTAATATCTAGAGAATAAGTGTTACGGTCCTACCCCAATTCCCTTAAGTAAATAGATAGGTTTCTATGTATTGAGATCATCTCTATTGAATAAGGCCCGTGAAGTAGATATAGTGTAAAGCAATAATTGTAAGGAGACTTATTAGAAAGTTCCATCCATTAGAAATTTCCTTTTTAGAAAATTTCTAGGAGATTAGATAGAAATTATATAAAGAAGTAGAAGCAATGTATTAGGATGTCTTGTGGGGCATATTGTAATTGGAACTCTGCTTAGTGGGAGGTTACCCCCTCAAAAAGGCAAGTGAACTTATTTCCATCAATAAAGGTATTGGTATTTGTGGTATTGGTTTCTTCTACAATTGTTTATTATTTTTGCGATTCTATCATTTTCATTCTAAATGTTCATATATTATGCTATTTCTACTATGAATCTCCTAATATACTAATAAGGTACTTAACAATTGGTATCAAAGTGATTTCCTCATCCAAGTATTTTAGTGATTTTTTTAAAGGCTAGAGATGTATTACGATGTCTATAAATAATACAGTGATCTGTCATTCAACAAGTAAATCTGTGGCAGGGTAAGAATACAGATAGAAAATACAAGAGGTTTCACTTGGTTGAACACCCTTGTAACTCATGTTGGCACCTCTTCAAGTAGTACTGTGGCATCAAACAACACCCATATATGAAATTTCACTTCCATGTACCCTTGGGGATATCAAAGGTTCCTTGGGATACCTGAAACTAGATTTAGATAATACGATCGATTGTAATGCTTCTATAGTGCATCGAGCACAACACTTAGGAAGATCACCCTTTAGTACTTAGGTATTCTGGTAGTATGGCTAAGGGTATGGTCAAGCCTCCTTATATGGTGCCTTGAGAAATTGGGCCGAGTAATACTGTTAGGCCCTATAGGTATATCAGAGAGCTATAGAAATAGGCACTCCCTTATCCTTAGGACCCTAGAAATCCTATTCTCTATTGAAAGTCCACAAAATTCCTACATAAATTACAAGGTTAAGAATTTATAAATTATGTCAACACAACAATATTCAGGTGGGGTTGCAAGTCCACTCCAGTAATAGTGAAAAAAATTCTAGATCCTACCCACACCCTTATTTGAAATTGAAATCTATCTCAACAAAATACTTGGGCTGAGTTGATTGCATTAACACAACTCTCCAATAACCCTTTCTATGGACCTAGATCTTTATTGCTACAACTCAAGGAGTAGATCTCTCCAACAAAGTCTACCACTTGAGGAGTAGACCTTTCCAACAAAGTCTCCCACTTGGAAACTCAATATGATGAGTTGAAACACAATACAGACAACAACCACTAGTATACTTAGCCAATTCTTGATGACATCCATTCCAATCTAGCCAACTTGGAGTTGCTACCCAACTATATGTCCAAACTCTTGACAACATATAATTAGATCCTCACTTCACAAGTTTTGGGTTACCAATGGTAGGACCAACCTCCCCAAAAGGAAGAGGCTCAATCATCCAATTCCAATGGGAATCAATCCACCTCACTTGTTTGTGACACGGGGGGATCACTTGGTGGGCAATATTATAGCACATGAGTTCATATTAGGTGATTTAATACTCTAAAAAATGGAAACAATATATTACCTACTATATAAGGGTCAAGGGGTATTTTTAATGTATTAGAAAATATAGATATTAGGGGAGGTTATAATTATGTATCTAGGGGGTTGAATAGGGTATTATGGGCTTTGAATTTGTTAAGTCATATTAGTGTTTGAATAAGTATGCTCTATGTTTGAAGATGGTGTGAATCAAATTGCATTTGGAGTTAAGAGTGGTGTTTGAAAATGTATGATTTGTGAGTGAATGTGGTGTGAAGTTGATTGGAATTCAACTGTGTATGAGATTGACCTTGTTCAAGGGGTTTTTCCCCATCTTGAAATATTTGCTTTCACAAAGATTTCATATTTCACCCTTCCAAGGTTTCTAGGGGTTATAAGAGTTGTGCCATGTCACCATACTAAGGGTGAAAATAAAGATAGGTATTAAACATTTAATGGAAAAAATGGATACCTAGGATATCTAATGAAAATAGGGGTTTTTTAATTGGAAAGGTGTATTGAGAAGGGGGTTCAACAAAATGTTTTTTGAAGGCATTCCTTAATATCTAGTGAAGCTAGGGGTATTCTTTAATATCATACAATCGCACATGATATGTCATACGTTCACAAAGTGAACTCCCTGAGGTTTGCGAGTAGATGACTCACTTGTGGCACAAACTTCTTAAATCTGATCTCAACAAATTCGATTGGTCTGCCCCTACAACATGGGTCACTTAGATGGAACATTACTTTTCCTTACATGGCATCAAAGATGACTAGATAAATTTCATGTGGATGTCTTATATTTGGATCCTAAACATTGGCAATGGTGGCAATGGTGGCAATGGCACATGAAATCACATAAGGTTATATTTATTTAACATAATTTGTCTCAGACCTTTATGAACATTTTGAAATAGACATTCATTATTTGGGAGGACTAACCAATCTTAAACAATTCAACAAAATTGAAGGTTTCATATATTCTTTTGAGCAACTAGCCATCTACACCAAAGACATGCCTGATATTGTTTTCAAAGAATGTTTTATCAGTCGTATGAAAGAAGATATATGTACACAAGTCTTAATGGATTTTCCTACTACTTGATTGGAATTCACTCAAAGAGCCTAGGAAGCCCAACAGGTGATGAATGCTCAAATAAAAAGGGCCTCATTTATTCCCCATCCCCGTTTGATTATTTCCCCTTCCACTAATTTATCACCATCCTTTCCACTCTCAAGGTCCACAAGTTAACTAAAGATGAAATTTCAGAATGCCAACTTAAAGGCTTATGCTACAACTATGTTGATAAATATTTACCTAGGCATAAATGTAAGGAGAAAACCCTTTATGGCCATTCCAGAGGACATTTATGATGTTGAAATGGAAGCTATATCTATGGAGGTCATATGTGGAAGAAATTCCACTGCCTTATCCATAGGAGGTGGAACCCCATATCCCATTGCATGCATTGATTTCTATTTCTTCTCTCCAAACCTCAAATTGATTCTAGCTACATTAAAAATTGCAAATTCATTGTCTAAATTCACAATGGTAGCATGAATAAAAGGTCCCATCCTAACTGTTTTAAGTAGATAGATAGATTTCTATATATTGAGGTCATCTCTATTGAATAAGGCCCATAAAATACATGACTTACTAGTGAACATTACTTCTATCAATAAAAGCATCATAACTTTTAATTCTTTTACAAATACATATTATGGTTATATTTTTATTTGTAAAATATCTTATGAAATTAATTTATTTAACTTTTTAAATGTTGAAATTTAACATATTATTAAAAAACAAAATTATATACAAAATTAATTTCACAAGATATTTTACAAAATGTGGTTGACAAAGAACTTAATTATTTCTTTATTAATTTAAACTAATTTATGACATATTTAAAATTATTATGATAATCGAAATAAAACAAACATTTCCATAATTTCAAAATTAAATGTGAAAAATAATATTTTTCCATAATTTCAAAATTAAATGTGAAAAATAGTATTTACATGCATGATAAAATCAAATCATACTTGTATTTGCAAACATAAATGTGAGAATAATATTTACATGCATGGTAAAATCATAGTGTAATATATTGACAAACTTTACTTTATGTACTATATCATGCATTCACAATCAATCTCTCTAACAATGTTTGACATGAATAAATTTGTATTTTAAATTGAGCTGTATTTTTAACACTTTCTCACCCACAAACATTTACGAACAATTGCATACACAACAACTCCATTTTGCATATACAACATTTGAGCTCTACCCCGGCCTTGTAAATTATTCACATCTCTGTCTTATAGTCGTATGCAAATCACAAATTTCAAACAACAATATTCAACTCCTCTCACCACTTTTCTTCTATCCCTCTTGGTTCACTCAACATCGTTATCTAATGCAAACAAACACACACCAAACAAATAAGTCGCCACCTTAACATAAAAAAGAACATCCTACTAGTCAAATTCCTTTGCTCATATGATTTTTATTTGAATATATAGGTATTTCCTTCCAAGTAAATATAATTATAATGATAGGTATTTATATTTTAGAATTTAGGATGAATTAGTAAGTATGTTTTTTCCTAAATTGTAGGAGGATGAGATAAGTATAGTATAGAGATTGATTTTATGGAAGTCTTTTTAAATTCTAAGTAAACAATTAAAAAAAGAATATAAAAAATAATCGGTAGCTGTGGTAAAAAATTAGTGATTACAAGTTAAGTGGTAAAATTGGTAATTACACGTTAAGTGGCTGTGCTAATATTCAAATGATAGTATTTATCTCTATTTTTATTTCCTCCCATCATTCAACAACAATTTGTGTAAATATAATATTCAAATGATAGTATTTAATTTTTTTTTTCAAGCCCATCATTCAACAACCAATTTAGTAAATATAATTTTCTTGAATGATAACTTTTTTTCTTTTTCTTTCACACTTGTAGTGATGACATCCATCATTGCCTCTGCCAATTGGTTCATTACCATTATTCAAGGACAACCAAGCCACCTAAAAAATCTTGCAAATTTCCACTCCTACCATAATTCAAACTAGTAGTGATGACAACCATCACTGGTTGCTATTCACTAATGTCAATTGACTCAGCTACCTGAAAAACCAGCTGGTGGTCCAATCAACAATAGGAATAAGCTCTCGGGTGTTCCATAAGGAACATATTTCCACTCCTGCCAGATGTTTTATGTATTGTACTATATATTTCATTATGTTTGAGGAAGACTAGCCCTTAGCCAATCAAAAACACTTTTAAATCTTAGTCCAAATTCTAAACTTAAGAAAGCCTTGTAAACTTTAGACTGTTTTTTTAACATCAACCACTTTTATAAATAAATTCAACTTTAATAATCTATTTTTTTTTCACTACAAAGTTAAGAATCCCTGAAAAGCAATTCAAGAAGCATCTCTGGATATGGATATGGAAATGAAGAAAAAACTGATCTCACAATTGTCTTGTAAACCAAGGGATATATGTTCCAGAGATCCACAAGGAAGTTGTTCTATTCAGAAACTCCAATCCCCGATTCACCCATAAGGGATTTCAAGCATTTTGTCGACATATTAACTGATCTAGGGATTGGAGATTGTCACTTTTCTTGTTAGCTTTCTGGTTCTCTCTGTAATTAGATCACTTGTAATTAATGAAGCCATCAACATGATTGCTAAATTCACTGTCTTCAATTGATTTCATTTTTAAAGGAATACTATACCAGCATAGATCCATTTTATAGGGGATTTACCAAGTTTCTAGAGGGATCAAATCTCTAGAAGTGCAAACCCCCCTTTTTAGTGCAAATGTTGAGGAAGCCTTTTAATTTATCTAATTTGTGTAGTTATATATATATATACAATTGTAAATGTTTTAAATAGTCTACATGTTATTTTTTTATAATATTTTATTATTTTTTAAAAAGAACACGCGTCAGATCCTGGATGAGCACTGAAAGAGTTACACATCCCCCCCTACTGAATTGTAGAATGGACCTCTTCAACACAATGAGGAAAAAGAAGACATAGCAATGGGTTCAAAGTTTCCTTACACGTTTAACTTGTATTATCAAGAGAAGGTATTCAGTTCTTTCTCATATATATACAGAGTATTTTCAAGCAGAGGCAATCAGTTCTCTCCCTCATAAAATGGATTTATGGCTCAGGTTCGACATTTTTGTCGATTGCCACACGGGGGGCTGGGGAGAGAGGTATTTTAACCATTTCGATTTGAAAACATTAAAAAAAAACACTTACCTTTTCTGAATGTGTTCAAATCACACAATTACAGGAAGAAAACAACATTCACTTAAACATCTCAATACACATTTACATCAACATCGAAGAAGACAACATTCAATTAGATATATCCATGCACATTCGTCGACTAAAAAGGATGGAATCTTGAAAACAGTCATGATTAAAGAACAAAGATCACTTGAACCAAGAGAAATACCACCAGATACCGTAATAATGGTGACCATATTGCACAAAACCAAAAAGCCCTTCTTATATAGGAACATATGCACCACCTTTTCGTTCGAGGAATATATCTTCCTCCATTTTTATTAGGGATCGAAGTTTAAAAAAATACAATTATATATATATATATATATATATATATATATATATGTTTTTCTTGAATTAGTATAGCCATTTAATTTGTGGCAAGTGAATAGTCATAGGTATTATGTTATTAGTCATCCTTCTTAAACAGATTGGTTGCTACTTGTTTTTTTTCCCGCGAAAAAAAGCATACTATTGATATTCAATGCTGAATCAAATAGTACATGATAATATCAAAAGATGATCAAAAGTAACATTGTCGCACATAGATAAACACATATGCCACTGTTCAGTAAAATCCTCCCCCATACAGACTATCAAAATATTACAGCAACCCAAATCCTAACTAGAGTAGCTTTTGAAAGCTAATCCAGAAAATACATATGGCCAGAATCAATCCTCTCATCAACAAAGTACTCATCCCAGTATAAGTATCCAACATCACTATCCAATGCCGCTTTTGACAACAAATCAGCCTGGGAGTTATGTTCTCGGAAAATATGGTCTAATGTGACTGTGATAAACATACCAAGTTCAAATTTAATTCGGTTGCACCAGTATGTCAGATTCAACACATTCATGGAAAAATCGCCTCTTGCCCATTTTATAGTGACTCTAGAGTCACCATATATCTTCACCTTCCCAAGACCAAAGAGATTGGCCACTCGAGAAACACACCACAATGCCAAGAGTTCTGCCTTCATGTTGGTACCCCTTCCACAGTTCATTCTTAGAGTGAAATAATGACCCATATTGATATAAATAACCCCGCCGACGCCACAAACACCCAACTTAGCCGCACCATAAAAAAAAGAACAGGATCATCAATCCTAAAGTGAAATCTCCCAATATTACGCGGGCCTGGAACTTTGTGATCAACTTGAAAATTCAAATAATGACCCAAAGCTAAGTTATAAGCACAATCCAGACTTGGAGAAGTCTCTTCAAACATTGTCTTGTTCCTCATTCGCCAAACAGTCCAGCACACAAAAATAGGTAATGTGGCATGAGATTTGAAGTCCTTGATCCATGATTTCAGAGAAAAATCCACATTCCCCCACCCCAATTCCCAAAATGACCCAAGATAGAAGAAAATCTCTCCCACAGACTACACGTAAATGAATAGTCCACAAATAAATGCACAGCAGTTTCAGAAGAACATTTACACAGGATACATTGACTGGGGCCATTCCATCCCATCAAGGTGAGATTATTCCACGTTTTTAACCTATCAAGCAACAAAAACCAAGTGAAACACTTAAGTTTTTGAGGAATGGACCATTTCCAAAGTACCTGATGCCACCACTGAGAAGGAAAAATACACCTGCGTTTGATGATACACTTATAGGGAGAGCTCGCGATCACCTGTCTTGTGGTCAAATTACCAGCCCATACAAGCTCATCCCTGTCATGGCTAATACGAACCCCCGCAGAGTTTAGTGCCCTAAGATATGCATCCCACTCATCAGCAACTTCGCGGGTCAGATGTAAATCTTCAGAATCCTACCAGTATCCCTGTTTGTTATCCTTAACAATAGTGTCCAACGTAATCTTCCTGGTAGATTTCAATCTCAATAATAAATTAGAAGATAAATTATAATCGGCAGACAATCCCATGATAGGGTCAATACCTATAGCCACTTCCCGACCATTACCGATTTTCTAGCACAACTCCAAAGCTAACCAACAATAAAATTTCATAAAACCATTCCAGATCGGAGAGACACCTCGAACCAGTTTCTGAGGTTTCCTTAACCAATGAGAGATTTCACATTTAATATATTTTCCATGGATGACCTTTGTCCAAAGAGAGGTGCCAATAATATCCCTCCAGAGACTTTTCAGCCGAAGAGCCTCACTAAAGACAATAAAATCTAGAATTCCCCAACCACCAGAAGTAGTTGGAAGTGATATCTTCTCCCACCCAACCATGGATAAACCTGAGTTTCTTCAATCCTCCAGTCCATAGAAAGTTGAACAATAATCTTCTCAAGGAATTAATGACCGAGCAGGGCACAAGAATCAAGGAGAACCAATAGACAGGGGTTCCAACAAGGACAGAATTTGCCAGCGTGAGCTTGCCACCAATGGACAGGAGCCGATACGTCCAATGAGAAATCCAAGCTTCAAACTTCTTTATCAACCATTGCCAGTCCTGGATAAGATAACCATTTGGTTTAAGTCTAAAACCAAGATAAGTAAAGCCCTCAATAACCTTATGACACTGATATGGCAAAAAATCCTGAATGTCCAACATCTGATTCACCTCAACCAAGTTTCCAAACAAGCATGAATTTCTCAAGCTTACCCGCATACCAGAGGCCTTACAAAGCAATTCAATAATATCCTTATAAACCCTCCAGTCCTCAACCAAATCACTGCCCATAATCAGGACATCGTCCACAAAAAGAACATGTGTAAGATATAGATCCTTAGTAATTTTCAATCCCTTTAACTGACCTTCCGACTGTGCCTGAGTGATCAACTTGCTTAACCCATCAATGACCAAAAGGAATAGAAGCGGTGACATAGAGCAACCCTGTCTAATGCCTCGAGAGAAACTAAAAAAGGAAGTAGGTGCCCCATTCACAAGGACAGAAATGCTCATAGTGCACACACATGCCATGATCCAGTTAATGGCAAGTGCTGGCACACTAATTTGAATCAGGACAATCCTAAGGAAATCGCAGCTAACACGGTCATAAGCCTTATCTAAATCCATCTTTAACAGGGTGGATTTTTTCTTCCTGCTTTTAATTGAATGAAGGACTTCTTGTGTTATACCAACAACATCATGGATTTGATGATTCTGTAAAAATCCAAACTGTTCAGGAGAAATAAATTTTGAGAAAATAGGCTTAAGTTTGCTCGTAATAATCTTTGAAACAATCTTATACACCAGATTACAGAGGGCAATGGGTCTAAAGTCCCCAAATGTCTTTGGGTCACCAAATTTTGGAATAAGTGTGATGAAGGTTGAGTTAAGTGCCCCAGACACATATCCCCTTTGTCTGGTATACTCCACCATCCTTAAAATATCCTCACCCATAATCTCGAAAAAATGCAAGAACAACTCAACAGTCCAGCCATCCGGCGCAGGACTCTTCTATTTTGCAAAATATTTAAGGATCCCCTCCACTTCATATAAATATACCTCTTTGCACAGCTCCCCAGCCTCCACATCATCAAAAAATCTAGGGTAGAGGCGAGCCACCTGTAGCTGTGATAGTAAATCGCAACCCTTATCATCCGAGTATATTTTCCTGAAATATTTCATGGCCAAATCCTGTAGGTCCCCTTCGCTAGAGAATAACATCCCCTCCTCATTTGACATGCGCCAGATGGTGTTGTTGTTCCTTCGGGCGGAGGCAAATTTATGAAAGAAATGAGTATTTTTATCTCCATAGTTAACCCAAAGTGCCTGACTCTTCAGTCACCACTCCTGCTCCTCTTTCAAGTAAAATCCTTCCTTTTCAGCTTCAAGGTTCTTAAGAAGCTCCAACCCCTGACTGTCTAATGGACATTCTAGATTCTAAACATATAGCTCATGAAGCTGTGTTTCCACCTCCAACAATGACTGTTTATCCAACAGTTTTCTCTGGTGTATCCAATTAGAGGCATTCCTTTTTAAAACATTAAGCTTCCCACACAGTCGATCCATAGGATTGAGATCCTAAGAAATACTGCAATTCAACCATACATCCTTTATAAAAGTTTCAAATTCCAGATGAGCCAGCCACGAGCAATCGAATTTGAAGGGGTAATTACACCGCATAATACCCTCCTCCAGTTGCAAGAAGACCGGCCAATGGTCTGAGATCTTCGACTCTCCCACCCATGAATGATACCGAGCACAGTCATCCAAAAATGAAGCTTTAACCAGAAACTGATCTAATCTCTTATAAATGCCGTCGGCACCACCCCTTCCATTATACCAAGTGGGTACAGGGACCCCTGTTCAGACATCAATTAAGTCATTAGTAATAAGCAGCTTCGAGAAGAAAGAAGATAAAACATCCATTTGAGCTTTCTGACCCCAAATTTCCTGAGCAAGTCTAATAAAATTTAAGTCACCCGCCACTATGATATTGTCCAGGTCAAGGATATGAGATGATTGTAAACCAAGCCAGAAACCCTCCCTATTCTTATAGGGAGCATAGCAATTCAAAATAGATAACTAATAATCCGAAAATCTACAAACACCTTTCAACAAGATACCCCATGCAGTTTGAAACACAGAAAAAAGCATAATATCTCGGATCCCAAGCCACCAAAAGACCCCCCGACAATCTTTTCGAACTGATGGCTGAAACCTCCCAACCACCAAGAATGCTTACAATCTTAGAAATTGCTTGAACATCTTCACACATAGTCTCCTGCAATAATAGAACACCGGGGCGGGTAGTAGCAATAAGGTTGGTAAGGGCCCTAACCCGCGACACCCTTCCCAAACCTCGAATGTTAAGAGAACAAATAGACATTAGGGAACCCTAGAAGGGGAGGATGCTGCTCTAAGGCTCCCACCACTCACAGAAGAATCCAATCCCCCCACCCCTAAATCAATTCTGGAAGAAATAGAGATAGGGACCTCACTTTCAGAAGAACCCAAAGCCTTACGACCGTTTTTTCGGGCTTTCTGAAGGGTAACATTACGGAAACGAGCAGAGTTTACAGATTGAACCAATGGGTTAGGGGTAGGGTTTTTAGAGAATATCGGAAGAGGAGTGACAGTCCCACCACAACCCAAAATTTCAACACCGGCATCCCCCACGGACAATGACTCCCCAACAGTGGCATTGCCACACTCCAAATCAATCGGATGAATATCAGTACCCCCAGAGAGTAAACTCCCAACATAATCATCACCCTGGCCCATGGGAGAAAGACCATGATAGGATAAACCCTCCAGAGTTGACAAAGAGCCCTCCCCAAAAAGATCCCTACAGGCATTCGGCTTAGAGCAAGCAATCTCACCTCCAAAACCTTGTAAATTCTTCACAGGAATATCAATAGCAGACCAGAAACCCCAGCAGAAATCCTTTTATCTAAAGACGCAGCCGCATCCCACATACCCTCAAATTCAACATCAGAAATAACCTGAGATAATGGCAAATTAGGAATAATAGACTTACCAGGACACGTCTCCAAAACCTCGGCCTGAACCTTCGCAGAAGTAGCCACGACCAATATAGGTGAAGGAGAATGTGAGGAAGGACAAGGAGACAAAAATTGTGGGTACTGTAATCGAGTGTATCCCGTTTGCTGGCAGAGATAGCATCGAAAAGGGATCTTAAAATAGTCCAACTGTTGACGCCACACCCGCGACCCCCAAACCAGCTCAATTTCATCAGGAAGCCCACGGGCCATTTCAAATTCCACCATAACCCTAGCAGCTCTACGGTCAAAACCAAAAAGTGAGGAATTAGCAAGTCTCACAAAGCGCCCCACAGAGTTTGCTATGCCCATCAGGATATTCTCCGACCATAACTCAATCGGCAGTTTGGGAATGAGAAGCCAAAGATGGCGGAAGCACTGCTTTTCTGTTAAAGGGTCGAAGGCCAAGTGCCATTGCTTCAAGCAAAAGGACCCGTCTTTGAAGCACCATAATCTCTTCAAAATAATCCCAACATGGTCAGACTTTGAAAAAATGAACATCAACCACCCGTTTAAGAGTTGTATCACCCTCCGCATATCCCCCACCAACGGTAACCAATGCTTTCTTACCCACTCCACCAAATCCTTCTGATCTCCAGCAGTGTATTCAAGCCTACCCACCACAGCACGAGAAGAAAGCATCTCAATATGGTCTAAGTTGGTCTCCTGTGAAATATGGAAGCGAGCCAACCCCTCCCTAACCTTGATCACTTTAGCTGAGCGGCGCTTACGGGCCTTTTCCCCCCTGTACCGAGCAGGCCAAGGAGCAAAGGATTTGGTACAACGCTCCCGCAAAGGATCCGCACCAGAGGCAGAACGACAATGTCCCCCTCGATCAGCAGAAGAGAAAGGTAAACGTTCACTCAAAGCGGCGAAAGGGGATTTAGGACCCGGTATCTCGGAGAGATTACCCATCAAAACCCTATCCACTGGCAACTGTCATAAGATGTTCGGACCACCGCAACGTGTCACTCAAAAGAGGAATAATACCAGATATAATAAACAAAACAAACTGCGAAACAATCACCCACAGTACCACCAAGTACAAACCCCAACTCCGAAAAGACAAAACCTTCCCCAAATGTAGCAGGACTGAAAAAAACATAGTCAGAAGAGACGAATATTATGTAGCACATGTCAACGTTTATTTCCCACTTATTTTTAGACATGGATGGTACTAGGCTGGTTCATGGTGAACCAGCTTGACTCCATGTCGGTTCTACAAATATTCTCAGCTTCGACTGGTGATTACAGTCCCACCCTGCAGCAACCAGAGACAGAGCTCCTCCAAAACCCTAACCAGAGCAGCCATTCCTCCTCTTCAATGCATTACCATTTTTTATAAAATGGTAATGCATTGTTATCCATACATCAACTACCACTTTATCCATACATCAACTACCACTTATTTTTTATATTCTTTATAAAATCAATATCAACTACTTTATCATGCATCAACTACTACTTATTTTTACTTGTTATCCATACATCAATTGCCACTTATTTTTTCTAATCTTTATAAAATCAATATCAACTACTTTATCATGCATCAACTACTACTAATTTTTTGTATTCTTTATAAAATCAATATAGTACACTTGTCTCATTCTCTTAGGAAAAACATACTTGCTAGTCCCGTCCCAAATTCTAAAATATAAACACCGATAGATATAAAAATTAACCATATTTAATTCTAACATTGATTTTCACCCTCCAACATTCTTAGGCCTTTTAGCACTGATTTTCCAGCTCTATTTTCAAACTTTTAATTTTTTAGTACTAATTTTAACCCTCCTCCACCTCTTCCATTCTCATACTTTTTAACACTGATTCTCATTCTCCTCCACCTCTTCCATTCTCATATATTTTTTTTAACATGGATACTCACCCTCCTCCACCTCCATTCTCATGCTTTTTAGCTTTGGTTCTTACCCTCTGGACTATTCTGGCCGAGTCAGGATACGATCAGGAATTTGAACCCACTGCGGAAACCTACCTTCCTTTTATTTACTGACTCCACCTTCTAGTTACCTACCATACGACCTAGACCTGTTAACCCTGGCTGGACCACTTGATAAATGAATCGCTTACGAGGCCCAATGTTGAAATTTGACCCAAAAAAATGCACGTTATGAGTCATTTTACCCATAAAAAACTATTCATTTTTTATGAAACCAAACAGTCATTAAGGTTTTTTCCGGCTGGTATTAACATGTCTACACTAAAGTGATTATCACTTGGATTGGGAGCATTTTCTCATCAAAAACTCCTAAAAAAAAACAGTCATTAAGTTTTTTTAAGATGGTATTAATATGTGTACACTAAAGTGATTACCACTTGGAGTGGGAACAACTCTACAGCATAAATATTCACTTGGAATGGGAGCAATTGCTCAGCAGAAATTCCCAAAAAAACTCAACAAAACCTGAGGTTACATATACAGCTGGTCGTTCCATTTATTTTATGACCATTGATATGTTCAAAAAACTAACCACAAACAGCATGGCACTGAAATAAAAACACAGTATTGACACTAAAATAACAACTTCCCAATTATTAATTGTCCGCATCAAAAATAAAAACACTATTTCAACTTATTCATAATTCTCACATTGCCCATCGATTTTCAAATATTGACCACAATCTGGCCTGCCATGCACCCATTGTGCTTTCAGCACACATCACTAACTAAAAGTGAACATTCCCATTTGTTCTGTTTAATTTTTTTCAACAATAGATACTTAAGTTGAAATTCTATACAACTAGATAGATACTTTTATTTCCTATATACGTCTTAGTGGAAAGGTAAATCCCAATGCTGTTATCATGCTGTTATCACTGTCGTCCATCTCATGCTTTTTTTAAACAATCTAATGTATTAATCAACAAAATCGTTGGAAATCTAAAGAGAAAAAGCACAAATACGGATTTTACTTAGAAATTTGCTCAAATCTTTTAAAGGCCCATAAGACCCTATCCACTTCTCGTTATTTATAAGATTCCTAATTTGTGTGGCATAAATAACGAACTTGTTTTTAAACCCTAATATACTTACGAACTTGTCTAAATCTAAAGCATGTAAGTAAATCTACCAATTATATCAAAATAGAATAAAATATGTTTATTAATAACCTTCTTAATTATTAATTATCATGTTTTCCATGGCTATACATCCATGGAAATCCTAAATACAGAAATTGTTTGCTGAAGGATATGAAATAAAATGACTCATGAATTGATTCATCAGGTCTACTAACAGGAAGTGAGTCGTGTGTGCATTTCATAGAGCGAATGAGGAGATAATTGAATGCAGCGTGTGAAAGGCGTAACACAGTCAAGTTGATTTGGTGTAAAACAGGTGAAAAAGCGGCTGTAGATCTTCTAAAATCTTTCATTAAACTGAAAATGTGTAGTGCAGGTGCCCTCGATAGTATTTCACAAAAAAATATCGCTAGCTTTGTTGCAAAGTTTATGGCTTCAGATCGATAAATATGTTATGATTTGGAACGATCGTCCATAGTCGTATTAAAATATACTTTACACATGTTATGATTTGGAACAATTACAGCTATCAATATAAAAGTATTGAAATTGAACGAATAAACAAGACTTTTCTATTTATAGTTGTAATTAATTACATCTATAGGGGTTTATATCTTAGATTTTGGGGTAAATTATTATCTATGTTTTTCCTAAATTAAAGGAGGATGGGACAATTAGTGTAGTGTCCATATTGATTTTACGGGGTCGTTCAAAATTAGAAATAAATGATTATTATAGATAACTTGTAATTCATTGTATAACTAACATGTAGTGAATGTCAACAAGTGATTACAACTAAGTACAGAGAACAAGTAAAAATAACTTGTTCATAACAATTAACTTGTGACCTATTGGTATTCATCAACCACAAATACCTTAATTAAGTTAATTAAGAAATACTTCGTGTTGTTTCTTTACCCTTAAGAGCGTGTCCATAAAGTGGAAATGCTTCATGCTAATGCTTTTAGCATTCATAGTAGCTATATAAATTCAAAAGAGGGCATGCTACATATTATATTTTGAATTAATCATTAAAAGATAAGTAAAGATAGTTTTGTAATAATATTATCATAGTCATTTAACTTGTGGTCTGTGAATATCGATGGGCCACAAGTTAAGTGTCATAAATAAGTAATAAGTTATCTATTAGTTGTTCGAGCCATGCGTAACATTTATTTATGCTTCAGCTACATGTTATCACTCGCCTTCTTCTAGTTATCTACCACGAAGCCCCTTATCCATGCATCAGCTAAGAGTTATACATGCATCAACTACCACTTATTTTTTATATTCTTTTTTGTTTATTTCGAATTTGGAACGACTGTCATAAAATCAATCTGTACAATACGCTTGTCTCATCCTCGTGCAATCTAGGAAACGCATAAGTGCTAGTCCACCCCAAATTCTAAGATACAAACACCTATCCATGTAATTAAATCTACATGTCTATGAAGTTTTAAATTAAGACACGATTGATTTGTTGCAATAGAAACCTATCCTAGTTTTGAATTTAAGGAAACATTAGATTATTTAAAGTAGGAAGGAGGTTGACATTACCTACACTCAACATTTTCTATAGAGGAGATCTCATTTCGAGGTAGGTTTTTCTCAAATTTTGTTAAATTTTACATATTTACACAATTTGTTAAAATAATTTATTATTGTTTTTAATTGTGGCTTTTATTCTATTGGTATGGAGTAAAACCCTCATCCAAACCCAAACCCTAACTCTCCACAAGGCTCATACATAGAAATTAAGCAATGTTTAGATGAACTTAGAAACCTAAATGGTGATCTTAGGAACAATAAAGAGTTATCTTGTTTTTCATTGGCCACTTCGTTTAACAACATTGTTGCTTCTATTGGCCACATGCGCTTGGTCAATTATATGATATATTTGAATATAGGGCTAGGATGAGAGAGTACTACTCAACTAATATTACTAAGGAGGAGGTGAAAAAATTGCATATAGACGAAGAGATAATTGTTCAACTATTTATTGACCCTAGAACCAACAAAACCCTTGATCCAAAAAAGAGGCCTCTTTTCCTGGATTGGTGCATATTCCAAGTATGGAAATATCACTAAATGGAGAGGTGGTTTATGGCATTTTATGAACCTCCTTGCAATAATAGTGAGGTTGCCTTGTATTTTCTTCATAAATTATGGGTCGAGTTTATTATGGAGCTCCATGTCAATTATTTTGATAATAATGAATTCTAAGGAGTTGGTCATAGCTCTGCTCAAGATTGAGAAAGGACTAGGAAAACCTATTGCAAGGGTAGCCTACTCCTAGGCATATGCCTAACCCCCCACCCCCTTCCAAACCACCTAGATTGTAGACATGATTCCTATAACTAGTATTGTGATATCGTCCCTAACACACAATTTCTTCAGCATGGTTTGTTTGTGGTACCATCCCTTCGAAAGCCATCCCCAAACAATGTTAGACCACCATGTGTAGGACCTTCAAGCCATATTGACAATTCTAGATCAAGCACAACATCTAGACAGGATGGTCATTCTAGTCCTATTCCAATTGATCATCATTGATGAACTCATTGTAGGAAACTTGTTATGGGTCAATAGAGGCTCTTGTTCAAGATAGTTTGTTGGATGTGATTAGTATGAAGTATTTTGTTATATTTTGATTTCATATGTATATAATTGTTCAAATCATAAATGTTTGGTAAACATGATTTAAAGTATTTGTAACCATCTTTTTTTCAACATGTACAACTGCTACAATATGATACAACTACATCCAAGTGGCTAGGTACATATTCTCTTGGAGTTGATGTAGCATTATGCTCCATCGGAGCATATCACACATTGGTATTTAGATTAATTTATTCTTTCTTTCCCCAAAAAGTTGAACTCAAGTTATATGATTTGTAAATTGTTGTAGATATTCCACTAGAACACTTAGTCACAACCAAATTTTCTAATATTCTACAATCTCTTATTACAAAGTGTTTTACTATAAATTGCATATTTAATATTACTTTATTAATGCTTAAATATGTTCAGCTCAATATGGAACAATACACAATACCATAAGAATGGAACCCCTTCCTTTTTTAATGGCCCACTATTTAACATAGTTTGATTTTCATCTAGGGTTATGGTTAGAATATTTACATGCCTCAACATCCAATTAGTGTTAGGGTTTGGACCCTCTAGAATATTATTGAAAATACACATGTGACTAGCTTCACATGTGTGAGTAGTGGAAGTTGATGCGTCATTGGTACCATGGTAGTCAACAGGATATATCAGCTTGAGGGAATCATAACTTCCACATACAAACTTCGATTGAGGTGAATTTTATGTCATTGCAAATCTCTCGATGTCAAGGATAATTTTAGGGGTGAAATTTAGCCCATGGGGTATTTTTCCATGTTTTTTTTTCCAAAACAAGGTTCGCCAATTTGCATTTTTTGAAGCCCCATTTCGTCCTGTTTTGATGGGGTAAATTTTTTTCAATCTAAAATTCGCCAAAATATTATATAAACTATATAAAATCCTTAGAAATTGAAATATTTTTAGAAAAATATCGCCAAATATTTTATAGTTGACATTTTAAGAATTGGTAAGATTCACCAAGGTTTATATACTTTTAAATAAGTATGGGTCTTTAAAATTATCCTTGCTCAATGTGTATAACAATGTCAAGAGGATAAGTACTATTATTGCAAAGTTTTGAACCCAAAAAGCGACTTTTAATTCCTCAAACAAGCTCCAAAAGGTGTTTAGACCCCAAATCACCAAGTTGGACCTGCCCATAAAATGGGCCCTACAAGCCAATGCCTCCTATTTTTTCACCTAGAAAGTACCAAAATAGATGACAATTAATATAATGATACATTTTGAATTATTACAATTCGAAGATGTGTATAATTGTAACCATAAATAACTTACAAGAATCATACGTGTCCTTTAATTAGACCATAATTAGAACCAACGACAATATAGATTGCGAGATAGGAGTTTCTATCATTCTCCTATATGAATATAAATATGAATCACATAATTGTTATCCTGAATCTCAATTTGAGTGGGAATGACTAATTACCTCTTGAATATTTCAATGTAAATCCACTCATTTCCATTCAAAACACTCTAAGACTCTTGGGTAAGTTTGTTTCCTTAGACAAGGGAGTTTGCTTAGTGTTTGGTATTTTACTTCCTTATGACCTGTTCTAGTAACCCCATATTTTTTGTAAGTGTAAGGATAGTAGCTCATTTATTCCATGCTACTCATCTCAAGGAAGTGGGAAACCCTAAATTTGTTGCTCTCCACATTTCTTCCTTGTGTGTAAGTAGGCTTGTCAATTTGGGTTTGCAAGTCATCTCAAAAAATTTAAGTGGTCACCAACACATCTCCTTATTTGACAATTTTGTTATCCTTTTACCAAGCACTTCCTTGTTTTTTTTCCTCCACCTTGTTTTCACCTTTGTCCTCCTCTTCTCATTCTACATGATATTTCCTTATGTTTCCTTTAGTGTTTGGTCTTCTTGCCTTGTGTCTTGTCTTGAAAACCCTATCTTTTTTATAGGTATAAGGATGGAAACTCATTTATTCCATGCCAATCATATCAAGGAAGCGGTAAACCCCAAATGCATTTGGTCTCCTCACTTCTTCCTTGTGTATAGGTGGGCTTGCCAATTTGGGCTTGCACGTCATCCCAAAAAGGTTAAGTGGTGACCAAGACCTCTCCTTATTTGAAAATTTTGTTGTCTTTTTACCAAGTGCTCCCTTGTGGTGTCTTAATGCAAACATATATTTTAGAGGAAAAGTAATGTACAACTATTAGAAGAACATGATTTTTCTGAGTTATGTAAAAATTCCATAAATAAAAATTATATATTCTAGAAGCTTATGTGATTTCTTACATTTCATCTTTTCACACCATATTCTAATAAGTTGTGCATGTACCTCTTGTAATTCCTCCTAGTCAACAAATTGTTGTTTTTCCAAATTTCCATTGCAACTAATGTGTCATAAGAGCGAATAACTACCTTGAAAAAGTACTTAATAAAAATTATGTTTCTAGCATTACTCGCTTTAAAAAAAAAATGAATATTTCTAAAATGAGGACAATGGCGCATAACCTTCTGAATCAAATTCACTAGCCATTAAACTAACAAGAAAACCTTGGAATCAACCAATTAACAAAATTTGTAATAGAGAGGAAGTTGAATATGCACAACATTTCCTCCTAACTTTCCCTACCCTTGATAATATTTACCAACATTTATAATTATATTACTCTCCACAACCTCTTGACTTACTTTCCCACCTTCAATGTATACTTCCTACTAATGAGAGAGAATTTGGTTCATAATGGGTTCATATGGGTGATACTTTCATTTACACTATGTTTAAATATAGAAGCTGTATCTTGAAGAATGTTTAGTCTAATTACCTTTACTTGTTTAATAGGCCTTGTTGGTCTTATAAGTAAACATCGTCATCATTAATTAATTATTTTCCATAAATACATATATTCTAATTATTTTTTCTTGATCATTTTTTCCATAAATAAATATAATCTAATGAAACTTACATTTGTTTCCAAGGAACTTCCTCATATTTCATAGAGGCACTGATTAGCGACACCTAACTTGATGGGGAGATGTAACATTAGACTCAGTAAGGACATTGGGTGATGTAATACCCCAATTTTGACCCTTATGGTATATTGGCTTTTATGTAAATATTGTGTACATGCGATATATGTTTTCCTAGCATGGAGCTCAAGGGCAAGGCCCCGCTAGTGTATGCTCGGATTTTATTAAAAATGCAAGTAGTTGATATTTTGATATCCATGTGCTATTAAGCCATGAAATATTGTAAATTGATGTAAATATTTAATATTGCCATAAAATACCAAAACTGGCTATGGAAGCAGCTAATGAGAAGGGGCCATGTGTATTCCACTAGGGAGTGGTGAGGGGGTTGTGGGATTGAACCATAGGCTGCCAAATGTCATTTTGAGAACCCATTTGACTTTCCTTGCTAACATTTAATTCAGTTGTAAGAAAGTTGTTGAGAAATCAGTCCATGGCTTCAATGGAGCATGGGTAGCCCATAAATTTGTATGGCAGGTATGGGCTCTGTTTCCTTGACCCACAAGTCACTCTACCTAATGGGAATTCGTTCTTCATCATTCTCATTCCATTGTGGAACATCAAAGCATCAATTTTTGTCCATTACGAAAGCCCAACAATGAGAAAAACCCGAAATCACAACTGTGAATGAACCCACGTTTTGAAGTGCCATAAACACCCAGAATTTGGTATTGACAGTGAAATCCAATGGAGGATCCATATATATGAACCTTGGGGTGAAATTGAGAGTATTAGATACCCCGAAATCCATTGGAAAACCCAGTTTTTATAGCCCAAAAATCCAATTATGGGATTGAGTTATTTGGTCACCGAATTGTGAAAATCCAAGCGTGAATGATAGAACAGAGGTTGGGATTGCTTAATAAACCCAGTGAAGACTAGAATCTCAAGGAATTAACAGCTTGGACCTTTCTATGCCCACCCTGAAGAGTACTGGAGTGAAGGGACGCCTGCGGGACTGTGCAACAGAGAATGAGACCTTCCTTGTGTTGGGTGTGGTAGGTATTGTGGGTGCCATGACTGTTTGAGTTTGTTTGAGATGTTTGTAGCTCTTTGGTTGAGCTCACTAGCTTAGCATCCTCATCATGTGTCCCTTGTATGCTTGATAAACCCAACCGTGTGTTGGCTTAGCATGACTGTTTGTGTGAGATCATGGCTGTGAGTGAGCCTGTCTAGTTCCTCCTTAGTGGATACACATCCCAGCTCGGGCGTGGTCTCTCAGCTGAAAGAATACAGGCTGGACAGAGATCTATGGTTGGGTGGAACGTTGCTCTCACATATCCAGTTGTTGGACAGTTTCATCTTAAAGATAAGTATTCTCCGTGGTTTAAATTATATGTTGTGCTCTGTAATGTTTAATTTGATGACTGTTATTGATATGTTGGATACATGATGTAGTTGTGTGTGTGGATAATGTTTATTTCCACTGTGTTTATATTGAGTATGAATCTGCACGCACGAGTTTTTATTTATTATGAATTTGTGAGTAATGTATGGGGCTAAGTTTACACAATAAGCCCCGGAATGTTAGTCATGTTTCCTCCCTGGCACCGGATCGACGGGAGGGGATGTGACAGAGTGGTATCAGAGCCCATGTTGCAGCACTGGGGCTGCTTGGGCCAAATTGTGAGTTACAGACAAATATCAGAGTGTTTTAGCGTGGTATTGATGAAGTGTTGGGTGACATTTTGATTTGGAAAATGGAAGAAGCAGAGTTCTCAAGTGTGGCAGGGGATCACACCATTGCATAGATATCTCCAATAGCTTTTCAACGGTACCAGACTCACCTTATTTGGTTAAGGGACCAGGGAGATATGAGCCCCACAAGTTGCCAGAACAGAGGTGTTTCCGCAATTGTGGATTGCGGAAACGAGGATTTCTAAATTTTTGCGTTTTGGATTTCCGTAATTCGGAACCCACAATTGCGGATTGCGGGATTGCAGGGACGTTAAAGTTTTGGATTTTCGATTTGGCTTTCCGCACCCGCAGTACGGATTGCGAGATTGCGGGATTGCAGAAAGGAGTATTTTCGGGTTGGAAAGTTGGCATTTCCGCACCCGCAGTACGGATTGCGGGATTGCGAGAACGTTAAAGTTTCGGATTTTCGATTTGGCTTTCCGCACCTACAGTATGGATTGCAGGATTGCGGAAAGGTTTATTTTCCAGGTTGAAGAATCGGAATTTCCGCACCCGCAGTACGGATTGCGGATTGTGGGATGCGGAACCTGCGGATTGCAGAGAAAAAAAAAAGTATAGAGCCCGAAACACGATTTTTGTATAGAAGGAGCATGCGGATTCAAAATTGGATGGGTTTAGTGGCGTTTTGAGGCCATTAACAAAAGCCATGAAAGGTCTAGTGAAGATCCCGAGCCCATTATGCTCCAATTTGGCATAAATTTGGAATTAATGGCTTTTACAAATCAGCGTCTCGACGCTTGACAGAAGGTCAGATCGAGCTGAAACTGATATGGAGCGGTCATGGAGCAGGAACAGTGGTAATTTTGTAATTTTGGAGCCAAACTCCAAAGGATGTGGAGTCGGGGTGAGTGAGAAGGACAAAAAGCACTGTTCCGGACCACTTTTGGGAGATTTTGTAAAGCTTGCAGTGGATGAAAGTGACCTTAGATTAAGGATTCAAGAAATTTACTGAACTCAACATTTCATATTCTCATTAAAACAGACAATTCACGTTAAACAGAGATTTTTCAGAAATGCACAGTTTGGGAGAGCCATTTTTTGCCCAAAATTTGAAATTTTGGAAAAAGTTAAAAGTGAAAAGTAAACAAGGGCCATAATTTTATAGAAGATGAATGGTGCATTGGAACATAGATGCTCAAGCTGTAGAGTGTTCTTTGTGGTATGGACTAACTTCTCCTGGTAGAAAAGTTTTCCTGAATCTTTCTAGATTTTCTTCTACATGTGGCTGAAGTTGGCATTTCAGGATATTTTGCAACTGTGTAAAAGTGCAGAATTTTGGTAAAATTGTCATTTTTGAAGTAATGTAGTTTCCCCACCCGAAGTCGGAATGAAGCACATGGATAGGCATTGGAAAGCTTATCCAGCAGGGAATAATGGTGCATAACCAGAATTTGAATGAGGTTATCATACATCATAGATGTGTAGAGCAGAAAAGTGTCAGTAATTGTTTTGACAAATTGTGTCAATATTGGTAATTTCCAGAATTGCATGATGGGGCAAGGAAATGAATGCATAACAACTATGTAAATTATTACATGAGTTAATTCTGTTAAAATATTGATGTTTTATGTTTCTATAAGCATTCCTAAGATGTCTAACAAATATTTTCATAATGCATAGTGCTTGCAGCTCATAAGATTTAAATAGTTGTAGCAGAAGCAACATACAGGGAAAAGGGCCTCCAAAGGAAAATGGTGACCATAAATGATGCTCAAGTTCCTTATGAGCATGAAGAGGATGTGCTAGGATAAAATGTGCAAGAAGGGAATGCTGAGACTGAATCTAATGGGAGAAGGGAGCAAATAACTCCTTAGAATTTGGTTGAAACCATGGTAAGCTTTAATGAAAGGCCGATGAAGGCTCAGGAAGAACATAACCAGCTCAATGCTGCTATTTTGCAGAGCCTCACTGATATGAAACAGAGTATAAACCTTGGTTCCAACCCAAGTCATGTAGGTGAAGAAGGAAGAGATGCAGGGAGTCGCTCTAGAGGTCGTTCTAGGAAGAGAACTCCAAACCCAAGGAAGAGTTTTGTGAGCAAGAAGCATAGAACACCTTCCTCAAGATCTTCTTCCAGCAAGTCATGTGACTCCAGAGGTTCTCGAAGAACAAGGCATACTTCTAGAATATTTGAGGGAAGAAAGAAATTCAAAGGCATCCCACAAGGAGAATTCAGGAAGGCAAGACCTCCCACATTTGATGGAGAGGGTAAGATGGGCCAATAGGTAGAGGCATGGCTTATTGGGATAAAGAAATACTTCAGGATTCATGATTACTCAGGAAATGAAAAGGCCAAAATTTCCATTTATAATCTAAATGGAAGAGCTTCAATTTGGTGGGATAACCTCTTGGAAGTTAAAGGGATCAATGAAGGGAAGATCAGCTGGGAAATATTTAAGAAATATTTCAAGGAAAATTACCTTTCTGATAGGTATTATGACAGTAAGAGAAAATAGTTCAATGAACTCAGGTTGGGACATAAAACTATGGAAGAACATGTCCACAAATTTTTGGAATTATTGAGGTATGTGGACTATATCAAAGATGAGAGGATAACAATCCAATGTTTCCTTGGGAGCCTACCTCAAGGTTTCAAAGATAGAATTGAGTTTGTTAATCCACCAAGTCTGGATGAAGCCATTAGAATTGCAATGCATTGCTATGAGCAGAATAAAGGAAAATCAGAGGTTCACCCAGTATGGAAAGGAAAGCCAAGAGGGAGGTTTGATCAAAAGAAGAGTGGTTTCAAACCACCATTCAAGGATCAGCCCAGAACCTTTTCACATGGGCAGCAAGCAAGGAGTAGATTCAAGCCAGCAATAGCAGCAGAAAAGACATCAAAAGGGCCACTTCAGTGTTGGGGATGTGGAGAAAACCACATGCTTATTAAGGATTGTCCACATCGGAGGGGGAATCCGTGGAGCTTGCACAAATTAAAGGGGGAAGCTACAGTGGAGGATATGGCAAGGGAAACGCCTCGAATTTATGTAGCATTGGATAATCATCAAGCATACCATCAATCATCAGTGGTGGAAGTTGAAGGTAAGATTGCTAAGCAATCTATTTCTGTTTTGATTGATCCAGGATATACTCATAGTTATGTTTCTCCAAAAGTGGTTGAAGGTTGTTCTCTTAGAAAAGTGAAGCATAATAAGTCTTGGCTAGTTCAATTAGCCACAGGGACCAAGATAAAATTTAGTGAAGTAGTGGTGGAATGTCCCATAGAATTGAATGGACTCCACACACATGCAAAATTAAATGTACTACCATTAGGATCTTATGATGCCTTAATTGGAATGGATTGGTTGGAAAGACATAGATCCAAGTTGGACTGCTATGAGAAAGAACTTGAGTGCATTGATGAAGAGGGAAGGCCAAGATTGGTAAGAGGAATTCCCAAGCAAGTTTCAGTAAGACAGATTTCAGCCTTACAGTTGAAAAAGTTTGATAAGAAAGGTTGTCAATTATATGCAGTTCATATATCAGATTCATCAGAGGACAAAGGACCAAGGATAGAAGACTTCCCATTGTTGAAAGAATTCCAAGATGTGTTTCCGGATGAAGTGTCGGGACTACCATCAAAGAGAGATATTGATTTTACCATCGATCTAGTTCCAGGGGCAACACCAAATTCCAAAGCTCCTTATAGAATGAGCACGCCGGAATTGGTAGAGTTAAAGATGCAGCTACAAGAGTTAATGGACAAAACGTATATCAGGCCAAGTGTGTCTCCTTGGGAAGCACCGATGCTATTTGTCAAGAAGAAGGATGGGACTTTAAGGCTGTGTATTGATTACAGGTAGCTAAATAAAGTGACAGTCAAGAATAAGTATCCATTTCCAAGAATTGATGACTTATTTGATCAAATGAAGGAAGCTAAAGTGTTTTAAAAAATTGACTTGAAGTTTGGTTATCATCAAGTGAGGATAAAAGAAGAAGACATTCACAAGACAACTTTCAGAACTAGATATGGTCATTATGAGTTCACTGTGGTGCCATTTGGTCTTACCAATGCACCTGCTACATTCATGTGTCTCATGAATAGTCTCTTCAGCAAATATTTGGATAAGTTTGTGATTATGTTCTTGGATGACATTCTTGTCTATTCAAGGAATGAAGAAGAGCACGTGGAACATCTAAGGATGGTGTTGCAAGTCCTTAGAGAACACCAGTTGTATGCTAAGTTAAGCAAGTGTGAATTCTATCAAAAGAGGGTGCAGTACTTGGGTCATGTCATTTCAGAAGAGGGTATTGCAATTGATCCAGAGAAGATTAATGCCATCATCATGGATTGACATACTCCAAGGAATGTTTCAGATGTTAGATCTTTCATGGGTCTTGCTGGTTACTATAGAAGGTTCATTGAAGGATTCTCCAAGATAGCTCATCCAATCACTTCATTGCAGAGGAAGAATGTCAAGTTTGTATGGTCTGAAAAATGTGAGAAAAGTTTCCAGCAGTTAAAGGAGTTACTTACCAGCGCTCCTGTTTTGAAGATAGCAGATCTAAAGAAGGATTTTGTAGTGTGCATAGATGCTTGCATTGAAGGGCTAGGTGTAGTGCTCATGCAAGAAGGATTTGTGATTTGATATGAGTCAAGGAAATTAAAAGAGCATGAAAATAATTATGCCACACATGATTTAGAATTAGCAGCCATAGTACATGCTCTCAAGATGTGGAGACATTATCTGCTGGAAAGAAGATTCAAGCTTAGGACAGACTACATGAGCTTGAAGTATTTGTTTGATCAACTAAACTTGAATGCTAGGCAAGCTAGGTGGATGGAATTCCTTTGTGAATTTGATTTTGAAATTAAGCATGTAAAAAGGAAAGAGAATAAGGTTGCAGATGCTTTTAGCAGAAAATTTCATGTTGCAGCATTAAGTGTGTGTAAATCAGATTTGAAGGCAAGGATTCTAGAAGCTCAAACTAGTGATAAAACTTACCTTCAAATTAAAGAGAAGTTGCAGCAGGGTAATATGGATGAAGCATGTGCAAGATATCAGCTGGGTGATGATGATGTTCTCATTTATCATGGTACCAGACTGTACATTCCAAATAGTGCAGATTTGAAGAAGCTTGTGATGGATGAAGTACATCAAATGCCATACTCTGGACACCCAGGATATCAGAAAACTATAACAACAACAAGAAAGCAATACTTTTGGCATGGTATGAAGAAGGACATAGCTGAGTACATAGCTAGGTGTCAAAAGTGCCAGCAGGCTAAGGCAGAGCACCAACATCTAGGATTGTTGTAGCCCTTACCCATTCCAGAGTGGAAGTGGGAAGTGATCTCTATGGATTTTATAATAGGTCTGCCCATGACAATGAAGAAGCATGATTCAATCATGGTTGCGGTGGACAAGCTATCAAAGGTAGCTCACTTTATTCCAGTCAAGTCCACTCACAATGCTAATGACATTGCAAATATCTTCATGAGAGAGATATTCAGATTGCATGGATTGCCCAAGGCAATAATTTTTTTATCATGATAGAAAGTTCACTTCCAATTTCTGGAAAGGATTATTTCAGGAATTGGGAACTAGATTGAATTTCAGTACAGCATATCATCCTCAAATAGATGGTCAAACTGAGAGGGTGAATAAGGTTCTTGAAGACATGCTGAGAATGTATGTGATGGATAAACCATCCAAGTGGGAGGATTACCTACACTTAGTAGAATTTGCATACAATAATGGACATCATGCATCATTGGGAATGAGTCCATTTGAGGCATTGTATGGCAAACGATGCAGGACTCCGGTGAATTGGTATAGTCCAGTGAATAGGGTAGTGCTTGGGCCAGAGATGATCAAGGAAATGGAAAGGAAGTTGTTAAGATCAAGCAGAATTTAAAGGCAGCTCAGGATAGAAAAAAGAGTTATGCATATTTGAAAAGAGTGCATAAAAAATTTCAGATTGGGGATCATGTTTATTTGAGAGTAAAAGCAAGGAAACGTTCTCTCAAGTTGGGGAGTTGTGCCAAGTTGGCACCAAGATATTGTGGGCCATTTGAAGTCCTAGATAGGATAGGACCAGTTGCATATAGAGTTGCATTGCCTGCTAACATAAGAGCTCATAATGTTTTCCATGTATCTTTGCTTAAGAAGTATGTACATGATCATAATCATATGATTGATTGGAATGTGATACAGGTGGAACCTGAGGGAGAGTTCCAAGTAGAACCTATGCGCATCCTCGACAAGAAGGTCACTTTGCTCTGGAACAGAGCCATTGTGCAGGTAAAGGTCCAATGGGAGCACCTTAGTCCCGATGAGGCTACATGGGAGCTAGAGGATGCCATGAGAGAGGCATTTCCATTTTTGTTCAGTTTTGAGAACATCAAGGAAGGTGTTGTTCTAAGGGAGAGGGGAATGTAATACCCCAATTTTGACCCTTATGGTATATTGGCTTTTATGTAAATATTGTGTACATGCGATATATGTTTTCCTAGCGTAGAGCTCAAGGCCAAGGCCCCGCTAGTGTATGCTCGGATTTTATTAAGAAGTAAAGTAGTTGATATTTTGCTATCCATGTGCTATTAAGCCATGGAATATTGTAAATTGATGTATTGCCATAAAATACCAAAACTGGCTATGGAAGCAGCTAATGAGAAGGGGCCATGTGTATTCCACTAGGGAGTGGTGAGGGGGTTGTGGGATTGAACCATAGGCTACCAAATTTCATTTTGAGAACCCATTTGACTTTCCTTGCTGACATTTAATTCAGTTGTAAGAAAGTTGTTGAGAAATCAGTCCATGGATTCAATGGAGCATGGGCAACCCATAAATTCGTATGGCAGGTATGGGCTCTGTTTCCTTGACCCAAAAGTCACTTTACCTAATTAGAATTCATTCTTCCTCATTCACATTCCATTGTGGAACATCAAAGCATCAGTTTTCATCCATTACGAATGCCCAACAATGAGAAAAACCAGAAATCACAACTGTGAATGAACCCACGTTTTGAAGTGCCATAAACACCCATAATTTGGTATTGAAAGTGAAATCCAATGGGGGATCCATAGATATGAAACTTGGGGTGAAATTGAGATTATTAGATACCTTGAAATCCATTGGAAAACCTAGTTTTTATAGCCTAGAAATCCAATTACGGGATTGAGTTATTTGGTCACCAAATTGTGAAAATCCAAGCGTGAATGATAGAACAGAGGTTGGGATTGCTTGATAAACCCAGTGAAGACTAGAATCTCAAGGAATTAGCAGCTTGGACCTTTTTATGACCACCCTGAAGAGCACTGGAGGGAAGGGACGCATGAGGGACTGTGCAGTAGAGAAGGGGACCTTCCTTGTGTTGGGTGTGGTAGGTATTGTGAGTGCCATGACTGTTTGAGTTTGTTTGAGATGTCTGTAGCTCTTTGGTTGAGCTCACTGGCTTAGCATCCTCCTCATTTGTCCCTTGCATGCTTGATAAACCCAAGAGTGTGTTGGCTTATCATGACTGTTTGTGTGAGATCATGGCTGTGAGTGAGCCTGTCTAGTTCCTCCTTTGTGGACACACATTCCAACTCGGGGGTGGTCTCTCATCTGAAAGAATACAGGCTAGACAGAGATCTATGGTTGGGTGGAATGTTGCTCTCACATAGCCAATTGTTGGACAGTTTCATCATAAAGATAAGTATTCTCTGTGGTTTAAATTATATGCATTTTGTGCTCTGCAATGTTTAATTTGATGACTGTTATTGATACGTTGGATGCATGATGTAGTTGTGTGTGTGGATAATGTTTATTTCCACTGTGTTTATATTGAGCATGAATCTGCACGCACAAGTTTTTATTTATTATGAATTTGTGAGTAATGTATGGTACTGAGTTTACACAATAAGCCCCAGAATGTTAGTCATGTAATTTCCTCCCTGGCACCAGATCGACGGGAGAGGACGTGACAGGTGAGGCATGAAAAAAATTTAATAATTCCTAATTTGATAGAGACATATAATGTTTGACCTTGTAAAGACATCGAATGAGGCATGCAATTGAGGTGGATAGTGCAAATGATCAACCCTCATACCTCCAACATGAAGCTTGAAACAATTAACAACTCAAGATAATCCGTTGAGCTTAGTGAAATTTACATTTATTAATAAATTTAAATGATTTTTCTTGAAAAATTATCCTTTCATTAGATTCTAGATATTTCTCATAAAATTGTTATAAAGAAAAAAAGAATGAGAGTATAATGTTTGTAGAGCTCTTTTTTTAAGATTTTGAAGTTTACATTTGAAAACATGTTTTAAGAGAATCATTTATGTTTCTCCACAAACACCGTAACATATAAAATGTATATTTCTCAATCAAGGGATATATATATATATATATATATATGTGGAAATGAACTTTATTTTAAAAAGAGATTATTATTAAGATAATAGAGTAGAATAGAATAGTTTTTTTATTTACATTCATGGGACACCTATAAAATGTAGAAATATTTCTTTTACAATCGCAACTTTGATGTCCTTTATCTTAAGGATGTTTGAACTTGTTATATGCTCATTTTTCGTGGTGTTCTAAAACATCCTCCATATAACTATATTTTTTGTTGTTGGTAAACTCAATAAGCTATGTAAGCTACTTAAAGCTTCATGTTAATTGAGTGCTTTTGTCTTACTTCTTCATACATAGGATAATGTATCATCATATACACCTTATCCTCAATTTCTCCTTGTTTGCAAATTAAGCATTGACATAACTTCTTCATGTTTATATTTTTTCACCTCTCTGTTTCCAATACTAGGTAATGAGAACTTAGCTTGGATTGAAAAACTAAATTTTTTATGCATATAGATTTTCTCCTGGATATAATGTTTTTATGTTTGAGTAATTGTTGAGTTGATCTTTGTGCTAATAGAATCTTATTTTTCACCGGGTTCATGCCACAACTTCTTTATTACCTTGTGCATCGAATCTTGAATGGCCAATGGTTCATTTAGGAAATCTTCTTCTTCAATTTTCCATATCTTTATCCATTTCATCTTGTCAGTGTACTAAGCCTTATATTGAGATTCAACCTTTGCTTGTATCAATAAATTGTTCCTATCCATATGATTTATTTTTATTTTGGTAATATCTATAATAAATTGGCATAATGCTTCTCCTTCTAAATGCAACATACCTATTTGTACTAAAACTAGTATATACCCATCTAAATCCAGTTCTACAAAGCGTCGAGAGGAATCAAATCCACAAACTTTTCACCACTAAACTACATCACACATCCCTCTCACCACTATGCTACAACACACTGATGCATGCATTCTTATTTTTTATTTTTTATTTTTTATTATTATGGGACAAAGGAACACTTCCCCCCACCCGGGATCCACTATGCTGCAACAAACTGCATCCATTCTTATTTTTTATTTTTATGGGACAAACATACAATTCTCCCCCACCTGGGCTGTAGAAATGCACCTTCTCAACACAATCATGTTCGACTAAAACAAGGTATTTCCATATAGGTCAAACACCTTAAGCAATCAAACACACAAATATATCATAGATCAACACATCAATATTTTTACATGGTTAAAATCCCAAGAGAGGGAAATAGTCCATGACCTAGGACAAATAGCTATTTGAGGCAATATGTTATTGCAAAAGGAAAAATAACTTACATATGAGTTTTTCACAATCGATCATCTACAAATGACACTTCATGCTCTTTAAGTAGAGATTATCGACCAATAGGGTCTTAACCCATGGATAAAAAACCATTAAGATTGAGGTGAATATGAACCATCAGATCACTTCATGTCTATAACTTATCGTGATGGTTGAATTACATAAGTACTAATGCATACTAAAGAAACACACTTGAACTAAAGACAAATTAGACCAAGTTGATCTTAACTAACTCCTAAGTGTATAAATATCCTAACATCCCCCTTAAGAAAAACTTGGGATAGGATTGAAGAATTTACAAAGGTGACACAATATGAGGAGGAAGGAGGCATTAGAGCCTATCTCCCTTAATGAAAAATTCGTGAAATCCTAACATAGATCAAAGTTTAGAAAAAATCACTTATATAAAAGACTTTGTGAATATGTCTACAACTTGATCATTTATAGGGAAAACGAGCACTTCAAGAATGTGATCCTAAATAAGCTTTCTAATGAAGTGCATGTGTATATTAATGTGTTTGCTTTGCTAATGTTGAACTTGATCTTTGGCGATATTGATAGCACCATGATTATCACACCAGAGGGTAGTCGTATGCTACTGCCAGAATCCAAACTCTATAAGGATCTTTCGAAGCCATAGGGATACTTGAATTGCAATAAATAGGGTTCAATAGTCTACTTTTTTTAGAAAGAAAAAGAGCTGGTTGTTTCACAATCCTAAGTGGTAGGTCCAAAGCCAATACTAAAAACATAACTTGCAATAGAATTTTGATCATATGGGTCGTCGTCCCAATCAGAATCAATGAATCCAACTAACAAAGGATTCCTCCCTTAATTATAATGTATCCCAAATTGAACTATACCCTTGAGATATTGAAGTATGCTTTTTGTTGCTTTCCAATGAGTTTCATGGGGCATTTTCATATATTGGGAAACAACAACAATTACAAAGGAAATATCAGGATGGGTATGAGTCAAGTACAATAGATTTTCAACTAATTGATGGTACAAGGCAGTATCTACTTTGGGTGTAGTGTAGGTGGTAGTATGTTTGATTCCACACTAGAAGGGAGAAGGGGCTAGTTTACAATATTCTATGTGAAAACGACAAAGAAGGTCACAAGCATACTTAGATTGAGAAAGAAAAATTGCTTCTTTGGTTGGCAAGACTTGGAGGCCAAGAAAATAATGCAAATGTCCTAAGTCAATCATTTCAAATTTCTTCTTAGAGTTGGATTTCAAAATAATGCAAATTTCCTAAGTCAAACATTTCATTACTAGTAAGAATAAGTTCATCAACACAAAGAACAAAGATTATGAGATGGTTTCCTACTTTCTTGGTATAGATGTTGGGGTCAAAATGATATCTATAAAAAATGGTGTTAAGAAGAAGGCTATCCATTTTGGCATACCAAGCCCAAGGAGCTTGCTTAAGGCCAAAGAGATATTTCTTAAGGTGACAAACAAGGTTTGGATCATTTTGAACATAGCTAGGAGGTTGTTCCATGCAAATTTCTTCTTGCAAATCACCTTCCAAGAAGATAGATTTGATATCCATTTGATGGAACTCCCATTTATATGAAGCAGAAAGGACAAGATCAAGGTAGATGGAGTTCATTTTGAAGATAGGGGAGAAAAGGTTTTATTGTAGTCAATTACTTCAACTTGGGAAAATCCTTTTGAAACTAAACTTGCCTTTTAAGTCTTTCAACACTTCCACTTGATGCATACTTATTTCTATACACCTATTTACAACCAATAAGTTTTCTTACTTTCGAAAGAGATATCGTTAAGAAACAATATTCTTCATTCATTGATGCATCCCAATCTAGATGGACATAAGCTTTTGCAAATGTTTGTGGATCAAGAGTCTCTAAAAATTGAGCCAAAAGAAAAGAGGCTCACTAGAACTTTGAACATGTTTGGTGTTTATCTTTAGGATCACCGACAAGATCATTAGTTGCTTTGCATGTTCAATGGACCCATCTAGGAAGTGGTGGTGTTGGTGCAAGTACATGCTCAATGGACCCAACTAAAGAGAAGTGAGTAGATATAGGTGTATTTTCATCCCCACTGACATCATCTAAAAAAATGAAAGTAGGATCACTAGTAGGGAATTTGGAAACAAAAGGTGGTACAATCGTTGAAGATGTCTCGCAAGTCGAACATGGCACAAACATTGAATTATGATCACAAGCTGAGATATTTTCATTAAATTTAACATCTCTTCTAATAATAATGTCATTGGAATTAGGTTGAAGAAGTCTAGAATATTTTACATCTTTAGAATATCCGAAAAAAATAAAATTCTCATTCTTAGGCCCTAATGCTTTCCATTTTTCATTAGGAATGTGATCCCATGCTTCACTACCAAACACATGAAAGTGGCTTACATTTGGTTTAATTTTATTCAATTTTTCTTTTAGTTTTATATCTTTTAACACCTTTGTGGGAGTGTGATTAACTATGTAATTGGCATAATTAATGACTTATGCCCAAGAATGAGGACTTAATCCCTTAGATTGGATTATATAATTTGCCATATCATTTAATGTACGATTCTTTCTCTCAACAACACCATTTTGTTGTGGCATGTATGGAACAATATGTTGCATTTGCATGCTTAGTGAAGTGTAGTAATTTGTAAATTTATTGTTTACATATTCGTCTCATTTATCTCTTCTTAAATTTTGTATTTGATGTCTAGATTGTTTTTCTACAAGGGCCTTGTAAGCCAAAAACATGTCAAAAAATTCACTCTTAAGTTTTAGAAAGTAAATCCAAGTGTATCTGGAGAAGTCCTCAATGGAAGTTAAGAAGTACTTGAAGAAGGAGAAAGAACCATACCACACAAATCACTGTGAATAAGCTACAAGAGGGATGAGGAATGCCAAGAGGCATGTTTGTCAAAATTTCCCCAATGATGTTTGTCAAGGACACACCTAGGACAAACACCATCTCTGCAAGAATTGAGAGGAAGACTAGTCACCATTTTTTGATTGCATAGCTACTGCAATGAGACATAGTTTAGATGACCAAATCATTCATGCCAAATTTTACTCAAGTAATTTCTAATAGAAATAAAAACTGATAGAAAAGATGATGACCCAAACTTGTCAAATCTGTACAACCTAGTAATATCATAAAAAATTCCCGTTGCTACGACATGCTTGGGATATTTTAAATCCTTAATTACAAATTGGTGAGGTGAAAATTCTATAGTATTACCTTCACTAGAATGAGTGATCTAATAAGCTGAAAACAAATTGTAGGAAATATTTGGAACACATAATACATCTTTGAAATGACTATCACCTAGCTGGACTATTCCAAGCCCTATAACACTAAGAGATCTATCATCATCGATAAATATTTGTTTGGTGTTACATTCATTTAGAGTAGAAAAAATGGCTTTATCCTTATCCATATGATAAGATGCTCCAAAATCAATTAACCATTCTTAGAAGAATAAGTAGATGACACATTAAAGGAAAACCAAAATAAAAAAGTGCTTGTCCATGAGAAGAACAGTTAGGAGAAGAATAAAAATTGATGATGTGCTTCCTCACTACTACTTTCAAGGATCACATTTTCTTAAAACACTTAGATTTCACATGACCATCACACCCACAAAAATCATAATGTTGTGAAAAATCTTCGTATCTTTCAATTTAGTGCCTTTATCTTCATTGGGTGTAGGAACTTTCTAAGAGGGTTTGGGACCCTTAATTTTCTTATTTTTATGAGGGTGTTCCTTCCTCATATGCTTGGATTTATCCTTTTGTTGTTCCATTGAGACTTTATTAGATGTATAACCTTTAGTGCAGATCACTCCAAGATGCAAGAGTGTATCTTTCTCTCTAATCAAAGAATCACAAAACCTTATGACTTGGTTCTATATAAGAAGACCATGGATCTTCTTCAACTAAGAGTCTAAGGATTGATAGCCTTGAATCAATGCAAGAGAAATAACTTGGATTTAAAGAAACCAACTAATTTTCAAGGTAGTGACCTCAAATCTCATTGTGGTGACAAAATATGTTTCCAATTTTTTCCAAGATGCATTTGGTTGGTCAATTCCTTGAAGGTGGAATCATAAGTCATTAGATATGGACATCCCAATTAATCCACATGCTTTATCATTTTTATTATACCATTTTACTTTCTCTGAGGCATCAGTGGGGGTGGTTTTTTTCCCCAAAATAATCCAGTAAAGTCCCTTACTTCATATGGCATCCTCCATACACGCTCTCCATGAGAAGTAGTTGGTATTGGTAAGTAGAAGGGACTAGTCATATTATAATGTGAATGTAATATGGCTTCAAAAATAGAAACTGATAGTCTAGATGCAAATATCTTGAGAAAATAGGTAGTTTTAAAAAAACAATACTAAAAACAGACTTTGGATGTCAAAGTTATGCCCTTTTGATAAAAAAGGCATAAGATGGAGCCAAAGAGCATGTTGTCGGAAATGATTGAACCACATGGTGATGGGTGTGCAATATAGTGAATAATCCCACCTGCCTTCTTGTTGTCTTTGTCTATAAGATCACTTTGAAAAAAAAGTTACTTTTTAAAATAAGTGACCCACTTTTATAAAATAATTGTAAATCATCTTTATAATGAAGTTACTTTATAACTTTAAGTTATAAAGTAACTTTATTATAAAATGGTTCACACTTGTTTTATAAACATGAAAAATTTCAAAAATTAATGAAAGGAAGGACTTGAACTTAAGAACTCTTACTTAATAAAGCAAATTTCAACCAAGTGATTTGAACAAAAGATATTGTAATATTATGAAGGGGAATAGGATGGTGGTGGTTGTTGTTGTTGTTGGAGAGTGTGCTTACCCCCAAGAAACTTTCTTTTGGCCCGCAAGACACTTTTACACAACCGCACACAAACAAAAAAATGAAAAGTTGAAATTGAAACTTCTCAAATTTGGGTGTGCAATATAGTGAATAATCCCACCTGCCTTCTTATTGTCTTTGTCTATAAGCTCACTTTGAAAAAAAAGTTACTTTTTAAAATAAGTGACCCACTTTTATAAAATAATTGTAAATCATCTTTATAATGAAGTTACTTTATAACTTTAAGTTATAAAGTAACTTTATTATAAAATGGTTCACACTTGTTTTATAAACATGAAAAATTTCAAAAATTAATGAAAGGAAGGACTTGAACTCAAGAACTCTTACTTAATAAAGCAAATTTCAACCAAGTGATTTGAACAAAAGATATTGTAATATTATGAAGGGGAATAGGATGGTGGTGGTTGTTGTTGTTGTTGGAGAGTGTGCTTACCCCCAAGAAACTTTCTTTTGGCCCGCAAGACACTTTTACACAACCGCACACAAACAAAAAAATGAAAAGTTGAAATTGAAACTTCTCAAATTTGGGGTCAGACCTTGGTTAGCTTACCCCAAAAAATGCAAGTTTTCTCACTTTTTATGGTTTATTGAGTTTGCACAAGGCGCACAACAAAGAACATACAGAATCAAGAAAATCCTTTCTGTTAACATTATGAAGGAGAATAAAGGAGTTGTTGTTGTTGTTGTTGGAGAGCATACCTACCCACAAATAATTGCTAGCTGCAAGACACTTTTACACAGCCACACAAACAAAAAATAAAATTTCAAAACCAAAACTTCTCAAATTTGGGGTTAGACATTGTTTAGCTTACCCGAAAAAAAAACAAGTTTTCTCACTTTTTTCGGCTTACCAAGTTCTCACAAGGTGCACAACAAAGAGCATGCGTAGTCGAGAAAACCCTTTCGACTCTTTTTTTGTCAAGTCCACTCAAAGCACATGACAAAAAAATATGCAAATTGAAAATGTAACAAACTGGGAATAAAACATAAAACCAACCTAAAATATTAAACAATATGAGAAATATTTTTAAAAAATCGATAAATATAAAGAGAATACATCTAGATCTAATAAAATGGTTGTATCTTAGGTAAAGGAAAACCTTTTTGAGTGAAATGAAAATTGCTATAGCCCAAATCGGCACTTTTTTGTCTGTGACGATAGTTCAAAGATGACACCTCAAATGTCAATTGTTCATCACACAAAAGGACAACTATGGATAGAAGAGACTTGATTTGACCTCAGTTGCTATGGCCTTGATCATTGGACTCAATCCTTAGTGGTGGATTAATCTGATTATATGCTTGGATTTGGCCCAATTATTACTATTTTTCCTTTTTCATCTCCAACTAGTCCCATTGTCTATGCCACTCAATAAATGATCAATAAAAAAATGGCAAAGAAAAGATATCACAAATAACAATAATAGGTAATTTTAGGAAAGGGTAATGATGCTTAATCTCATGCACTAAAATGTAAGATCTCTAGACACATGTATTTGTCTAAATCCTACTAAGATGATAAAACATTACACTGCCCATCTTGAAGACAAGAAGTCATTGTGTCTTGATTTAATGAGTTGTTGAAACCTCTGCAGTGATGTGTCTTAGTTGTTGGTGAATTTTTTCTTTACCAAGGGGTCTATTAGAGACTCAAAGGGAAAATTTCATTGGTTCCAAGTTCAAGATGTCTTTGAAATCCTATAATCTTGTGTTCTAATTCTTCATGCATTGTTTAGAATTTGGTGGGGTATAGAAAATTTGTAAAGATGAAAACGTGCTCTTTTCTTTTGGAAGTAGTGAAGTTAGCCTTCCTAGTAGTATGTCCTCTCTCCTAGTGCATTTTTTAGCCCTCTACAAGCTCTAAAAATATTTAAGTAAAAATGAAATGGGGAAAAGTTAGCTCATATGATAGTTCACACTCCCTCATTATGTTTTTTTCTCCCTTCCTAAGGGCCAGAAGAAGTTGGAATAGCAAAAAAATACAGTATTTCTCTCCAAGGGTGTGAGTTTGCTTTTCTAACAATGCACACTCATTTGTACATTTTTCATACCTGGGTGGGTTCCTAATTACCAAATTGCGCTTTTCTGGACTCTATCATAATATACTTTATCTTATAGTAGTGTGTATTGACTTAAAATGTTTTTTATTCATTGAGTTGAGTTGGGTATGCATTAGAGAGTTAAACATATAATTCCCTTACCATTTATGACTCTTTTTAAGTGGCTTGACCTTTCCTTTCTCCTATTTTCTCCTTCTTATCATTTACTTTCTCCCTTTCTTCATTTTCTTATTTTATCCCTTCCTTCTTCATCATCTTTCTTACTTTCTTCTTTCCTCAAACCTTCTTCATTATTCTTTTCGTTTTTCTTAAAAAAAAAGAGATTTAAACTCTTATTCCCTTGATCTTACTTTTCCTTTCCTCCACTTTACTTATCATTCCTTTTGACTTGATTTATGCTATTGTGATTAATTCTATGTTATACATCTTATTTTTATTACATTATTTTTGTTTTTTTTAATATTATTTTAAATAAGTTACATTTCCTAAATTTTAGATGCACCTCATTTATATTAATATAATTAATTCATCAGCATGATTGATAAATCAACTTTTTTCCTTTCAAAGCTTTGCATTTGCAAGCTTAAAAGAAAACATAAATTCTTTCAAAGCTTTGCATGAAAGTTGCAAGTTTAAAAGAAAATATAAATTTTTTCTAAGCTTTGCATGAAAGTTAAGCTTAAAAGAAAACATAATTTTTTTCAAAGCTTTGCATGAAAGTTGCAAACTTATACATTGTCGGAATCGGATTAATTACTCCACCGTTTAATAAGATGTCCGCTAAAATCTCCAAAAGACAACACCGCCTAGATATAATTTATTATATTACTGAAAGGCCACATCAAATTCAGAAATTATCGAAGACACAAACCAAATCAGATTTTGTTGACTGCTCAAATCCCTGAAGAGGCCTCCACCGTCAAACCGACTTAAACATTAAGGTTGAAGCGACATTCAGAAACTCTGTTGCAACATATCGAATTTTGAAGAGACATCTACAGCCAGTATTTTTAATTTCTCAAGAATGTAACAGAACAGAGCTTTACTTCTACAGTGATAATTTTGTATCAAATGGTTAATTGCATTTAATGTATGATTACCCCGAAGCACTATAAATACCTATCCTTGTAATTGTGATTTATAGAGATTGTTACAGAGTTGAATACAATTATAAGTTGAAGTTAAACTTAGAATTTTACTATGTGTTTTTTGTTATACTTTGTTATTTGAGTTTGAAAACTCATATTTATTTTGAAGTTAGTTTGCTATAGCAACTTGAGATATCGTATTACATTTTCAAGTATAGATGTGTTAAATGTGTTTGATTGTTGAAACAAAGTATCAGTTTAAATTTTATGAACGCAGGGGTCATCAAAATATAGCTGAAACACTCAGCTGCAACAGTCATGTAGACTACTGTTAGCAGAAACAGTCAGCTGCAACTGTCCTGTAGGTGAAAAATTATGAGTTTGGAGATCTTTGTGTGTTGCTGTGAGTAAATGCAACACCCCCTTGCCTTCCCACAGTGGTATCAGAGCGTGGTTGAGTTTTCTTTCTCGTTTTTTCTGTTTAGAGTAATTTGGAATTTAATTTGAGATGGATACTAACAGCAGTGTAGTGCAGCCACAAATTCCTGTGTTGACTGAAATAAATTATGATACATGGTTTATTAAGACGAGAACTATCCTGCATGATTAGGATCTATGGGAGTTTGTTACGATTGGTTACCCAGAGCCAGCTGATCAAGCTGTTGAATTGGCTCTGTCAAATGTTGAGCATGTTCTGTTGAAGGAAAATATGAAGAAGGACAACAAAGCTCTTGGCCTTATTCAGCAATGCCTAAGTGAATCCATATTTCCGAATATATCAGGTGCTGAGTCTTCAAAGAAAGCTTGGGACACTCTTGAAACTTGCTATCAAGGTGTGACCAAGGTGAAGAATGTTAAGTTGCAGAACTTGAGAAGGGACTTTGAGAATTTAAAGATGAAGGACAGTGAGACTGTTGATAATTTTATGACTCAAGTTATGAACATAGTAAACCAGCTGAGACAGTATGGTGAAGACCTCTCAGATCAATGTGTGATTGAGAAATTGCTGAGATGTTTTCCAAAGAAGTTTGAAGCACTGGCTGTTCCCATTGAAGAGTTTAAAGATATCTGTCAAATGCACATTAATGAGCTGATTGGTTCTTTGATTTCTCATGAATCAAGAATGAACAGGTATGAAGATACGCCATTAGAAAATGCTTTTAAAACTCAGTTACATGTTACTACAAGTAGAGGCGGATGAAGGTCTAGTAGCAGAGGAAGAGGAGGTCGAACTGTTGATCATAGTGACAGCATAAATGATTCAGAATTTGAAGAGAAGTTACAGCAGAATACTCGTAGCGTAAGGGGGAGTAGCAGCAGAACATGGCAGCCAAGAAATCAAAGGTATGATAGATCTAAAGTTCAATGTTTTTATTGCAAGAAATTTGGGCATTTTGCTAACAAGTGTTGGAAGAAGCAAGAACATACTAGTAATATGTCTACACACATTACAGAGGAGACTGAAAATGAGGAGAATCCTATGTTTTTAACTTGTAATGTCACCCAGGAAAGTTCAAATGATATATGGTTCTTGGACATCCCATGCAACAATCATATGATTGGAAATAAGGAGTTATTTTTAAGTATAGATACAAGCATTCAATCTTGAGTGAAGTTAGGTAATGACAGTAAGGTAAAAGTTAATGGTAAATGTGTGAATGTTGTATATGCCAAGAATGGTAAAAGAAGAACAATTCATGATGTTTATTATGTTCCTGGTTTAATGTGTAATTTATTAAGTGTTGGACAGTTGTTAGAGAAGAAGTACAGAGTGTTCTTCAAGAACAAGGTATGTACTATTTATGACAAATATCCAAGTAGGCAGTTGATAGCCAGAGTAGAGATGACAAAGAATAGAATGTTTCCACTAATTATGAAGAATGATTTGACTAACTCTTTGAATGCTTATAAAACTAAAATTTTAGATCAATCATGGTTATGGCATTTGAGGTATGGCCATTTACATTTTGGTGGCTTAGATTTGCTACAAAAGAAGCATATGGTAAAAGGGTTTCCCTGTATTCAGCATCCAGCAAGCTCATGTGAGAGCTACATATTGGGAAAGCATCATAGAGAGAAATTCGTCTCTGGACTCTCATACAGAGGAAAAGCACCATTGGAGCTGGTACACACAGATTTGTGTGGATCGATGCAAACACCATCTTTGACTGGTAATGTTTATTTTACGACTTTCATTGGTGATTTTAGTCGAAAAAATTGGGTGTATTTGCTGAAATATAAATCTCAAGATTTTGATGTGTTTAAAAGTTTTAAAGCTATGGTTGAAAAGGAGAGTGACAGGTTTATTAAAGTTTTGAGATCAGATAGAGGAGGTGAGTATATGTTAAATGATTTTGTGGAATTTTGTCAATATCGTGGAATTAAAAGACAGTTTACTGCTTGCTATACTCCACAGCAAAATAGAGTAGCAGAAAGAAAGAATCAAACCATTATGAACATGGCTCGAAGTATGATGAAAGAGAAGCATCTTTCAGATGAATATTGGGGAGATGTTGTTACTTGCTCAATGTACATTTTGAACAAAAGCCTAACTAAGAGCGTGAAGGATTGAGTTCCCCAGCAAGCATGGAGTGGTAAGAGTAGTAGCATATCTCATTTAAGAATTTTTGGGTGTGTAACTTATGAACATGTACCTGAAGAGATGAGGTGAAAGTTAGATGACAGAAGTCAGAAATGTATTTTTGTTGGATATAGTGAAGAATCTAAAGCATATAGACTCTATAATCCCATCACTAAGAAGTATGTCATCAGTAGAGATGTGTTGTTTAAGGAAGAAGAAGCATGGGATGGTAGCATAGATAAGTTGGTTGCAGAGGATGTTGTTACATCTCACGTAGAATATGAAGAATATGAGCAGGGTATACATGGAGGACAATTAACTTCACAAACGTCTACACCAGCAGTAAGAACACCTGTCAGAACACCTAGAACTCAAGAACGTGGTGAACCATCAAGTGCTGGTGGACGACAAGGAACGAGATCAGAGGTAAGTAATGAATCAAATCCTACATTAGCTTCATTAATAAACCAAGTTAGAGGTCAGAAGACTAGAAGTTTAAGAGAACTGTATGAGCAAAATGCAGAAGTTGATCAAGTTTCAATTTTTGCATTGATAGCATGTGATCCTCTAAGTTTTGATGAAGCCGTTAAAAAGGATGTTTGGATAAAAGCAATGGATGAGGAAATTGATGCCATAGAAAGAAATAATACTTGGGATCTTGTAGATTTGCCTGATAATAAAAATTGTATTGGTGTCACATGGATTTATAAGACTAAGTTAAATGTCGATGGGGAAGTTGAAAAATACAAAGCAAGACTTGTAGCTCAGGGGTTTAGTCAACAATCGGGTATTGATTATAATGATACTTTTGCACCTGTAGCTAGACTTGATATGGTAAGAATGGTATTGGCTATTGTTGCTCATAATAAATGGTATGTATATCAAATGGATGTAATGTCTGCTTTTTTGAATGGATCTTTGGAAGAAGAGGCTTATGTGAGACAACCTCCTCGATATGAAATTGATGGACAGGATGACAAAGTTTATAGATTAAAGAAAGCATTGTATGGATTGAAGCAGGCACCTAGATTTTGGTACAACAGGATTGATGAGTATTTGAATAGTGAAGGACTGAGCAGAAGTCCAAGTGAGCCAAACTTGTATACAAAGGTAAACCAAGAAGGTAAAATTCTGATTGTTTGCTTATATGTTGATGATTTGATCTTCACTGAAGATCTTTCAGTAGATGAGTTTAAGAAAGCCATGAAAACAGAATTTGAGATGACTGATTTATGAATGATGAAATATTTTCTTGGTATTGAAGTAACTCAATCTGATGATGGTATTTTTATCAATCAAACTAAGTATGCAACTGATATACTAAAAAGATTCAGAATGATAAATTGTAAGCCAGCTGTAACTCCAATTGCAACTGGTACAAAACTCAGTAAGGAGGATGATGGGTCAAGAGTTGATCCAACGTTGTATAAGAGACTGGTAGGAAGTCTCATGTACTTGACTGCAACAAGACCTGATATAGTGTTTGCAGTAAGTATGATTTCAAGATTTATGGAGTTTCCAAAGAACACCCACTAGCAAGCTGGGAAGAGGATCCTGAGATATATTGCTGGAACAACAAAGTTTGGTATCCAGTATACATCAAACTCAAATTTTAAGTTGATTGGATATAATGACAATGATTTTGCAGGTTCTACAGATGATAGAAAGAGTACATCTAGATATGTATTCAGTTTTGGATCAGGATCAGTAGCATAAGCTTTAAAGAAGCAACCCATAGTGACATTATCCTCTTCTGAGGCAGAGTATGTTGCAGCAACAACAACTACATGTCAAACTGTGTGGATGAGAAGAACTATTTCTGAGTTGCAACATGAACAAGATGAACCAACTCAGATTTTTTGTGACAACAAATCAGCCATTGCACTATCAAGAAATCATGTCTTTCATAAAAGAAGTAAGCATATTGATACAAGGTATCATTTCATTCGCGAATTGATAAACAAGAATGAAATCAATATGGAATTTTGCAGATCAGAAAATCAATTTGCAGACCTATTTAAAAAACCTCTGGGATAGAGTTGTTTGAGTTTCATAAAAAAACCATTGGGGTTTGTAAGCTGTAACATAAATCTAGTATTTTAAAGTTTTGTTTTTTGAATGTAGTAATTATGGGGGAGAATGTCAGAAGCGAATTAATTACTCCACCGTTTGATAATATGTCCACCAAAATATCCAAAAGACAACACCGCCCAGATATAATTTATTATATTACTGAAAGGCGATCAAATTCAGAAATTATCAAAGACACAAACCAAATCAGATTTTGTTGACTGCTCAAATCCCTGAAGAGGCCTCCACCGTCAAACTGACTTAAACATTAAGGTTGAAGCGACATTTAGAAACTCAGTTGCAACATATCGAATTTTGAAGAGACATCTATAGCAAGTATTTTTAATTTCTCAAGAATGTGACATAATAGAGCATTTACTTCTACAGTGATAATTTTGTATCAAAGGGTTAATTGCATTTAATGTCTGATTACCCTGAAGCACTATAAATACCTATCCTTGTAATTGTGATTTACAGAGATTGATACATAGTTGAATACAATTATAAGTTGAAGTTAAACTCAGAATTTTACTATGTGTTTTTTGTTATACTCTGTTATTTGAGTTTGAAAACTCATATTTATTTTGAAGTTAGTTTGTTGTAGCAACTTGAGAGATCAGAGTACATTTTTAAGTATAGATGTATTAAATGTGTTTGATTGTTGAAACATAGTATTAGTTTAAATTTTATGAACGCAGGGGTCATCAAAATATAGCTGAAACACTCAGTTGCAACTCAGCTGCAACAGTCCCTTAGACTACTGTTAGCAGAAACAGTCAGCTGCAACTGTCCTGTAGGTAAAAATTTATCAGTTTGGAGATTTGTGTGTGTTGTTGTGAGTAAATGCAACACCCACTTGCCTTCCCACATACATAAAGTATTTTGAAAAAATGCATCGAATATGAATAGGATTTGAACGTGAGAAAACACATCAAGCTTATCCATTTTCTCAAGTTTATCTAAATATTTATACTTGATCTTTTGTCAATTGGCCACACCATGGGCGATATGATTTTTAACTATCTCAACTCCCAATCCAAGCATACCAAATTTATCGAGTAAAGTGAGGAAAACAATAGGCTACCTTTCATCGCTTATGACTAGATCCAACACGAATCACTTGGTACCAGAAAAAAAAGCCTTTCTTAAATACAACCTCATCCATGAATACATACTAATCCCTTTGCAATCCTTTTATCACACTTCTTCGAATAAACTAATACATCACCAATGTAAATACCGTTTAAATTACCCTCCAAGTACATTGAGGAACTTGCTCAAATATGTGTTTTTCAAGAAGAACTAGCTCAAATCTATTAAGTGCACTAATATAAATACTGTTATGCTCAAATTTGTCAAGTGCACCAATATAAATACTGTTATTAATCTCCAGGTACATTGAGGAATTTGCTCAAATATGTGAAAGGCCCAATAAGAAACTATCCTCTCCCAAGTATTAATGAGACTACTGGTTTTTATGATATATATATATATATATATATACCAGGTTTCTATTAAGTTTCCAATATACAAGGATTCATAAGATTATATCCTTTACCAGTTGTCCGCTCAACTGTACTAAGGGTCTATAAATCTTTATTCTCCGAGAAGTATTTACTAGCATAGCTATTTAACTTGTGGTCAATGAACACCTATAGGTGACAAGTTAAGTGTAGTGAACAAGTTATCTATTACTTATTCTCCATGCTTAGTTGTAATCACTTGTTGTCTATACCTAAATTACATGTTACCTTCTTTAGTTAAATGAATTTTCTGTATAGTAGTCCACCCGAAATTCTAAGATATAAACACCTATTAAAGTAATGAAATTTCTTGTTCTTAAACAATATCAACAATCCCCAAAAAAAACATAAACAAATATACAATCTAGAATAATTAAAAATTGACCACACAAAACAAAGCACAAGAGCACCATTTATTTAATATTGAATTGAGGAGATAAGCGTTGCTGTAACGAAGATTGAATCTCTCATAGAGATTGGGATTGGTTTGTAAAAGAATTTTTCTATTGAATTGAGCAGATGAGAATTATTGCTGACAAAAATCAACTCTCCACAGAGATTTACACTGGTTTGTAAAACCATTTATCTGTTGAAATGAGGAGACGAGGATTATCGCTAACCAAGATCATCTCTCACAGATACTGAGATTGGTTTGAAAATCCATGGAGATTGTAAAGATGGAAGTTTGAATTCTTTATTTATATTACAATAGAAAATAATGTTTTGATTAATAACCTTTTTTTCATATTTTCCATGGATCCAGTGAAATCTGAAATACAGAAATAGTTTGGGGAAGGATATGCAATAAAATGAGTAATGAAGTAATTCGTCGGATATACCCACAGGAATCGGGGGATGTGCACCTCTTGGGAGATGAGTAAATGCATGTGAAGCTGTAACACAGTCGAGTTGAATTGGCATAAAACAGATGAACAAGCCGCCGTTGAACTTGCAAATTCTTCACTGAACTGAAAATGTGCAGTTGAGCTGCCATCGATAGCATTTCAACAACAAAAATTTACATCTAGTGCAATTGAGCTACCATCGAGAGCATTTCAACAACAACCCCGCACAAGTAAAGAAATTTGCTGCATGCAAATTTTATGGCTACGGATTAAAAAATAAATTTAAGTAATTTGTCAAGTTTGATCTTAGTGTATATAGTTTAGTGGGGAAATAAAGACAGAAGAAAGGATGGATCCATAAAAGTAACTATCTGTCAAATATGATAAGATTTGTATGTGAGACTTTTTCCAATTGACCTCATCAGAGAAGATGCTGTAACTATGCCTGACGCGATCCAAACACATCAAATTTATGAAGTAAACTGAAGAAAACAATGGTCTACCTTTAATGGATGTGTTTGTCTAAAACAACTACACGAAGAAAAGGCACACACAATTAGATATCTCAATGCATATTTATATGAAGGTCCCGGTCGAAAAGCACATTTGAGTGAACGAACTTCGTACAGAAGAAATCTCTCTCCGTCACCACATTTCATAATAATGATTACCTTACTGCACAAATCCATAAACCCTTCTTAAATACAATCACATCCAGCCCACTCCCTTAGCAATCCTTTTATCACGCTTATTTGAATCATCTAATGTATCGCCAATATAAATATTGAGGAACTTGCCAAATCTGTTCAGGGTCCATAAGAAGTTATTCTCTTCCATGTATTTATGAGATTTCTGGTTCTTATGACATATAAATAGAAGGTTTCTATGCTTCCAATATTTAAGGGCTCATGGGACATTCCTTATGACATATGAGTAATGCTTTAAGGGCTCATGGGACATTCCTCATGACATGAGTACACGGTTTCTATTGTTTCAACAAGAGAAAGTTGCCTTGTAGCATATCTTTGCCAAAAGGGCGTTATGAAACGAACGCCTGCGGGCCTACCATGTAATACATAAAGCTCTATGCACCAGGAGGATTATATATAAAGCTATATATTAGTGGAGATGAGTACAATACAATTTTATCAAAGTATTAAAAAGTATCAACTTTTCACTTTGTTTATTGGATCGACCATCTAAACATTGTTGGTTGTGGAGCCACATCTTCCAGTCTCATAGATGATGATTCAGCCGTGTTTGTACCTCAGGTTTGGTTATGATCCCGGCACGCGCAACAGGGAGTCGGGGAGAGTGGTGCACTCCCCCGGCTGGGAGGTGCGGGGGCGAGCGCCCCGAAATGAATTTTTGTTATGGGTTGGTTTTTCTCCAATAGATTACGGGCCCATGGTTTTGGGTAACCCGTGGTATTTTCCCATTGTATTTCCCGTTTATAAGAACGACATTGTAATACAGCTAGGGTTGATGTATTAGGTATTATGCATTGTAAAGATCTCTGAGATCGTGAAAGAGAGACTGTGAGACAGTGAAGAGGAAGTGCAGCGGATTTGTTGCAGGTTGTATCCCTTCATTTGCTGAATGGTATAATAATAAGGATTGGGAATTTCAGTGTGGACGTAGCCCATCTTGGGTGAACCACAATATATTGGTGTCTCTCTTGTAATATGATTGTGTGATTGTATTTGCATCTTGTTTATTGTCATTGCTCTATGATCCTGTTTTTCTAATAAACATTATGAAATAAGGCTCCACGTGGCATTGATGATTGCTGAATTATGAAATAAAGTTCCGCCAATAAGCTATATGCCCGTGATCGAGCTCATGTAGGATGTCACTTTTATAATTCAGACAATATTATTGCACTCCACTCCATCATGGAACGCTGAAGCTTTTTGATAAAAACCCCAAGATGAGTAAAAATTAAAAAATTGTGATGCTATTGTGCTCCAACATATAGAAATGTTTAACAAATGTGATGTCCATCAACCCTAACACACATAGGCCATAGATCAAATCACTCAACTAGTGCAACCAACATCTTCGCCATAGGGAAATTGATGACCACTGAACAGTCTAGACTCTAAATATCCTTAATGGATGGTTGCGTACATGGATATGAAAACCACTCTTCCAACCCGCGGCTTTGCAATGGGCTTAGCTTGCAACCATTATTTTTTTTCCATGTATATTCAGTTTGATTATTTGCATCTCTGCATATAGCGTTTAGAGAGGAACATAAATTTAAATTTTATTTAGTGCAAAGCATTTCTGTACACAAGGATGCACATGGGCTCCATTTTTTTGTTCCATGTGGGACAAAAGAACAATTCGATTTCACTGTATAATGCTTGTCCATATCTCCATGTGCGAAGCCTAAGAGATTTATGTCGAGCAATGTTCCAAAACAATTGCTACAACTTTTCATAGGCTCTTTCAAAGGAATGATTCACATATGTATCAAAATTTACTAATGACGAGACAAAGTTGTTCAAGTCTCATCAAATTTTGACATGCATATTCCTCTTAGCGGTCTGCTATTATCTAGCCAGGAGGAGCCCGCCTTCTTCCTCACACGCTACTAACAACAATGCAAGGGCAGAACACCAAATGTTGGCAAAGGAAAACAATACATATATTCAAACATCATAGCTATACACAACCAAATCATAGGGATCTTTTCCTTATGTTCATTGATATGGATTTAAATAAACATAAATTTGTTATAACACTTGTTGCCTATGGATTGCAATGGAAAGAAATACTTGATTTCTTACTAAATATTGTTACAATGAATTCCCACACTAAATTTTGTGTTAAAATGTATTCTTGTTTAGCTTTCATGTCAGAGAAGTTATGTTAAAATGTATTTTTGTTTAATTTTCATGTCATAGAAGTTAAACAATTTATTTAGTGTGTTTTATTCTCACTTCTCAGATCAATATAGTCTCGGGATTAAACTAGGCTATGGGGAGGAGAAAGCCTTATACAAGCCTCTGAGGTTGTGGGAGGAATTGTACCAGTACATTGATGGAGACGAGCAATTTATAGACATTGTTGGATGGTCTGTAAATTCCAAGATTACGCTTATGAGGGACAAGAAAAGAATGATCCCTGGTGCAGAAGGTGTGGCGTTGGGTGACCTTCTGAAGAAGAAAGCAAACCAGGGAGTTAGAGTTTTGGTCCTCATCTGGGAGCTCATCTGGGAGGATAGGATGGCCATGGAACTTCCCGGAAACAAGGGACTCATGAAGACCCACTGTTAGGAGACATTCGAGTATTTCATGGGCACCAATGTCTACTGCTTTCTGTGTCCCATACATGCAGACACTTCATTGACTGCATTCGAAACTATGGAGATCGCAGCGGAATTTACCCATCACCAGAAGATCATGAGCCTAGATGCCCGCTTTGAAGGCTCTGAGAATCTCCGGTTCGTGAGCTTCGTCAGAGGAATCGATCTAACCCATGGAAGGTATAATAACAAGATCCATCCACTATTTAGAACCCTGAATACTGTCTATAGGGATGATTTTCATCAGAACAATTAAAAGGATGCAGATCTTCAGAATGGAGGTCCGAGGGAGTCATGGTATGATGCCCATTCTAAAATCCAAGGCCCGGTCTCCTACGATGTCATCACCAAGTTTACTAAGCGGTGGATGAAACAGGCCGATCCGGTTCTCCTCAAGGATTTACCAGGCCTCCTGTTGCAAATGGATGAAAGAGTTTCGTCCTTAAGGATCGAACATGTAATTAGACTCAACTCATCGAAGCGTAAAAAATTATGTTGCGGACACTCATCGACTAAAGGGACGACACTCATCGGAGGTGTTAAAATTTATATTGCCGACACTTCCTTTATCAGAGGTTTAATACTTATCAGTTGTTACAAGTTTAAACATTGATACCTAGTATACTTATCGGATGTTACAAGTTTAAACGTCGATACTTGGTATATTTATCAGTTGTTACAAGTTTAAACGCTAATACTTGGTACTCTGATGACATCGAGGCTTTTCTACAAGGTGGATGCGACAAGTAGTGTTTTACTCATTGAAATGAGCAGTAAATAAAGTAAAATAATTTAATGCCACAGTACCACATAACATGTGGCATTTTTACAATTTTTTATTTTTTAAATTATTTTAAATTATTTTTAAATTTTAAAAATAAAAATCATTTCGGCATAACATGTGGCATTTTTACAATTTTTTATTTTTTAAATTATTTTAAATTATTTTTAAATTTTAAAAATAAAAATCATTTCTGTAGGGATTTATGTTGTAGGGATTTATGTTCCATGGGAGTTTTTGTAAACCAATCAAAAAACCAAAATTTTGTATTTTAAAAATTGTTAAATTTATTTTGATTTTTTAGATTATTATGTTTAATATTAAAATTATACAAACATTATAAAAAAGAATAAATTTTTTTGTTTCAAAAACAAAGTAATACAAGAAAAAAAGATTTGACTTCTGATTGAAAAGTATATCCCTACCTTGATAGGGATAATAAGCAAGGGCTCATAAAACTTTATCCTTATTTTCTTTCAATTTTTTTATGCATATGGGGTGTTGGAATTAATAACTCCTACTTGCCTTATTGTTAATATCTGACTTTTCATAATACGGTAAGGTTGTCGTTCATTAATGTGTTGGTTATGTCTAGAGTTTATCTCTAGTAATTTGTTTGCTTCTATTATTTAAGATCTCTAGTAATTTGTTTGCTTCTATTATTTAAGAGGTTGTTAGATTTAGTTGGATTGAGAGATTCTCTCCAACTAGTTCTCCTATGTTGGTGAGTGATTGAGATATTCTATCAACAATTTGTTAGTGAGGTTAAAATAGTCTATATATATTAAGGATAAGCTCGATATATATATGTGTGTGTGTGTGTGATGCTTCATTGATTTAATAGAACACTGTTTTATGGTGTGTAAAGAAATGTCTACTCCAATTCTTTTACATGGTATTAAAGCTGGCATGGGCTTAAGTGCCCAGGAATATGAGAGAGATGTGAGAGTAATTTGTTGTAGGAGTAAGATAGTGTAGATGAAAGTAGATAGATTATTGTTTGTGAGTAGATTACAGATTGTTTTACATTTTGAATAAAGAGGTTAGCGAAGCCAAAGAATGGCAAAGTTCTGCTCATGGGAGCTTTGAATCATTGGTTCTCTCTGTGTTGGGCACCACAAAAGCAGTGTGACCCTTCCTCCTAATCAGATCCAAAAGATGGAATTCTCATATCTCTTCGTGCACAAGTGTTTCGACAAAAGGGCACCAAATAAATAGCGTCGTTGGAGTTTTTTTGGTGGCTTGCTTGGAGATTGCCTCAACTTCTATTGCTAGATGAACCAACTAATCATCTTGACATTGAAACCATTGATTCACTTGCACAAGAACTGAATGAGCGAGATCAAGTTGAGGCCAATGGTGGAGGATCCACAATTGGTGAACGAGCTGTGAAAATTCTTGTTGTTGTATGTTGTTGCCACGAAATAGGGAGCCATCATTATGTTATCGAGTTATCGCTTATGTCTTCTAGTAACCACTGTCGGAATCGCGTCTCCTTGTAGCCCCTGAGATCATGGTTGAAGTTGCATGAGCCATCGAGTCCAGCCACCATTCCTCTTTTTCGATTGCTGGAAGACCAACAAAGAAGCCAGCGTAGCGTGATCAAATTCTGCAAATTGATCTAAATTTGAGAGAGCTTTCATGAATTGGACCATAGAGAGCACGCGTCGTAGTTCCAGTATAGTGATTAATCCCCGACTTACAAATCCTTTTTTTTAATACCCAAATAGAGATTTTACAAATGTGCGTGTGCAATGCTTTACCTCTATTTCAGAAAATAAGTTATATTAGTTGTATTCTAATTTCCAGTTTTAGAGGGGGATTTGAAATCAGAAGAGAGATATTTATCTTTTATTTTTCAGCAGTGTATAGCAGGTTTTTTTTAGCAGTCAAGCCCTCTTCTTGCATGTGAGCAGGTCATATAACTCTCATGGTTTATTAAGATCATAGTTTGTATACAAGGAAGGAATCAAGTGCATGTTCAACACAACATGGATAACTACTTAGATGGTTGGGAGTTTGTGGATCTAGGGAATTATACCCTCATGATGGTCATAAGAAAACTTGATGGAACATTGTGGATGTAGCTTTACATGGATGGTTGTCCAATCATTTGGGAGATTCATAATTCGGGATTTCGGGGAAATGAAATTTGGGAACTCGAGAATTCAGCTTGGGAACTACACCTTTACGAGGGTTGTGAGGAAACTTGATGGAGTTCATTACCTTTAAGATTTCAAATGGTTAGAGATGTCGATAAAGACCTAACTTGAGAGATATCGAAGAAGTACTAGTTAAGAGGAGGTGTTGGAATTATTAACTACTAAGTTAAGAGGAGGTGTTGGAATTATTAAGTACTACTTGTCTTATTGTTAATGTGGGATTCTTCATAATACCATAAGATTGTGGTTCATTAATGTATTGGTTATGTAGAGTTTATCTCTAGTAATTTGTTTGTTTCTATTTTTTAGGAGGTTAGATTTGGTTGGATTGAGGGATTCTCTCCTACTAGTTCTCTTATTTTGGTGAGTGGTTGAGATATTCTCTCAAAAATTTGTTAGTGAGGTTAAGATAGTCTATCTATATAGGCTAAGCTTGATATGTGTGCGTGTGTGTGTAATCCTTCATTAATTTAATAGAACATTCATAATAGTTTTATGGTGTGTTAAAAAATGTCTACTCTATAATTTCTTTATAGGGTGAAGGGCATATAAACCTTGTATGAATAGTTTCCTATAAATATTTATCATCACCAAAGTACTTATGAAAATTATTGTTCTTGTGGATGGGATAAACAATATGAATGACTCCAAGAAGAATAAGAATAAAATCTTATAGAGCACATATCTAGCTTAACATCTTTACAAATTTTTACAGCTCCAAAGATTTATTTATTTAATAGAGGAGGTGGGGATTATTGTTAAATAAGATAATCTCTCATAGAGATTGAGATTGGGTTGTAAAACTATTTATCTATTGAATTGAGGAGATCAAGATTATTTCTAATGAAGATCATCTCTTAGGGGGATTCATCTCATACATATATTGAGATTGGTTTGTACAATTGGAATTTTAGTCATATAAGAAAGATCAATACACGATTTAAAAACTATTCCAATGGACTCATGTAAATGATATGTTTTTATTACAAAGAAATCCGATAATACAATGATGTTAATCTTATTTTATGTCATTAGTAAGGTAGTTGTATTATCGTTCATTACATAGTAACTACTTTATTAACTAATGATCATATTAATAACGTTGTAAGCCTTATACTCTAACACCCTCTCTTAAGGTTTATAGTACAAATAAAAAACATCAGCTAAAATTCTTTAAATGCTTCTTTTGACAAATAGTTCTTGGACCGGTAAGATTCCTTCTCCTCCTAGCTATGATCCAAGTTTCCCACCATCATTTTACATCATTAGCACTCACAATGTCTCATAACCCTCGTAAAGGTATGATGCCGAACTTCCAGATCCACAAACATCTCGGACTATTGAATGACTATCTATCATCCTCTATAGGGTTAGGGGGGGATTTTAGCCCATGGGCTAGTTTTGGATGTGTTTTCCCCAAAAAATCACAAATATCTAGTTTTTTCTAAAATAATTCGTACAAATTCCACATTCATCACTTCCTATATTCAAATAGTTGTCCCCTTAAAACATGACAAGTGCCTTTTCATCAGTAAAGGCTATATTTGTAACAAACGATAATAGAAGATATTCAGCCTTTACTGGTGGATCAACCTAGACCAAATATAGCCTTTGTCTAGTGGATCTTCAGTAAAGGCTATATTTGTTGATTCTTAGGCTTTCCTCTGAGAAGATCACTAGCATAAAGTTTGCAATTAATATCTATATGGTCTATTTTTCTACAGTAGAAACACTCAATCAAATTTTTGGCATATGTAGGTTCCGCTTCTATGGCTTTCACTATACCCCATTGTTGGAACACCCAAAACATGATAAGTGTGAATGCTCCATTTTTCCATTAAGAAGATACACATATAAATACAATCTAGTGTGACCCTTGGTTTCATATTCCAAGTGGTCTCTTGGAATTTTGATGACTCTTCATTTTCACTAATGTGATTTTCACTAACCTGAACGGATTAGGTTTCTAACATTCCCCCCTTAATTCGGAGGGGTGTTTGTGAGTCCAAGAATCTTCTGAAAGAGAGATGAAAATTGGATGTGAGCAACTGCTAAAGGCTGAACATCTACTACTTGACAATGTGACCATGTGCCAAGTAAGTTAGTAGAAGTTGAAGTCTTCTACTAAGTGGTAAAAATGAAGTGTTCTCTGAATTGTTGATTTTAGGATGGCCACAAACTTAGTGGATTTGGATGACCACAAACCAAAAGGGTTAGTAGAAGCAACCAAGGCTAATCTATTCTACTAAATGGTGGTTTTAGGTTGACCACAAATGAAAAATGTGGTTTTGGATGGCTACAAACCAAAAACTAGTAGAATAAAAAAATGTGACATCTGCTACTAAATGGTGGTTTTAGGCTGACCACAATCCAAAATGTAATTTTAGGACGACCACAAACCAAAAGCATGTGGTGGTTTAAGCTGATCACAAACCAAAGAAGTTAGCAAAAGCTAATGTCTTCTACTAAATGGGTGCTTTAAAGAATACCACAAACCAAGAGGTGGTTTTAGGATGACCACAAACCCATAGAAGTCTCCGGAACGATGCTCTATTTCTATATTCTTGCTACAACTTTTACTCTCACAGTGGCTCTAGCTACTGGATTTGGTTCTGATTGTGGCTCAAGTCTGATTTTTTTTTGGTTGATTGATTGGGCTTTAAAACTTGAAGCCTAATTATCAATCCATGTTGTTCCCCCCTATCAGATACAAGATGAGAAGCATGAAAAATTTCTTTCGTGTGAAGGAAAAAGTGCATGCCTGTGTCCAATGGCAAGATATATCAAAGGGGTAGGTTTGAGTGTTAGAACTAGACACAATACCTATCCAAACATCTCATAGTGGTTTTTGAGTGTCAAAACTAGACACAAAATACCACTATTGGAACTATGAATTATTGGAAACACAACAAGCCTTTTAATGCTGAGACCTACGAGTCCTTCTTGAAACTCCACCCTTTAATAATAAGAGTCAATGCACCAGATACACTTCAATTTACTTTTATTTGATACACAAAAACCTATTTCCGCATTACCAAGAAACAAATAAACTTACAAGACGCTATTTGCAAATTGGGTGTTCCATGAAGATGCGTAACACTTTTTGGTAATAGGTGGGCGCAAATTGTAGAAAACAAAAGCTCGATCGAGCCTTGGTTAATCCCTCAATCGAGGTTTTTTTCAAACCTCGGTCGAGGGTTTAGATAACGCTCTATTGAGCTTTGGAGCTCGATTGAGGGTTTAGATAACACTCTATTGAGCTTTGGAGCTCGATCGAGGGTTATCTAAACCCTTGATCAAGGTTTAAAAAAATATCGATCGAGATATTGTCATTATTAAAACTAGAAATAAAACAGTCCATTGACAGACTATTCACCAATGAAAATGTAGAAAGTAGCTCGATTAAGTATTTCTTTAACCGCAACTGAACCCTTGATCAATATATTTAAAAAATCGCTCAAACCTTAATCGAGGGATTTAAAAACCTCCATCGAGCTAATAGCTCGATCGAAGACTTTAAAAGCATGCCTTCAACCCCCTTTTCTACAGATTTAATTTTACTGACCACTTTGAAAGGCATAAACCTTATCATTAATTGCACCTTAGGTGGTGGACTTGATGATGGTGGATTCATCAACGAATCGTCTATTCATCGGTTTATAATTTACGTGTTTTTGAGTTTGTATGATATTATTTTTATTAATTTTCTTTTAAAACTTACGCTTAAAAACCATGTCCACAACTTCAAAGCAATTCAAAGAAAAATCATCAACATAAAAAGTACACAATCAATTTTTTTTAAAAATATATATACACCCCACAACGACACATCCTCTTGAAAAGGGTATTTTTGTTTTTTATTTTTTGTAA